>JAVJIF010014163.1:0-87696 GCA_038442645.1 Agave tequilana | reverse complement strand
AAAATTAAAGAAAATCAAGTATTTGGGAATTTTATTTTGTTCTTCATGTTATATATCCATCAAGAAATTTTTCCCGAGTATTTTCTTTATTGTTTATTTTCAAACACTTTGATTTCTCACATACTTCCAATCAATTCTAATCCTATATTTAGGATCCTATTTTTGTGAGAAAATTATATCCTTTAAGATCACCAAGTGAAATTTATGATCTTTGTGATCACCAAGTGTATTTTCTTTACTTTGTGCTTGGCTTAGCGCCCACCTCTTGTGTAGAGATTTTGTGTTTGAGAAGGAAGTTGTGTATTCCTATTGTTGAGTTGTAATTCCTCAGTGGAGGTCCCTTTGTGGAAGGTCTTGTGTGGACGTATTAGAAATCCTTCTGTGTAAAGGCGGGGACGTAGAGAAGTGGCCCGAACCTCGAAACATATCTTTGTGTTTGCATTTGATTCACTATTTCTCAACTTTATCTCTCTTATATCTTATATTATTTTATATTGTTCATATTCATATGCTACATATAGTTTGTGTGTGTCTACACTCATGTTGAACCAAGAGAGCTTATAATAGCACCTCAACCTTAGTCTAGAGAAATCTAGAGGAGTGGTCCCAGAGTCTTCACTGGAAATTCGGGATCACTCTTTGTTACACAGTGTGCTTGCAATTAAGTTTTTAATTCTACATCTTTTGTCCTAAACTAGCTAGTACACCTATATGCCCCCCTCTAGGTGCACTTTCACATTAGTGGGGTTAATGCCCTCTTTAAATGGGTAGTTATACAGCATTATCTCCCCATTAAAGGGAGATAATTAAAAGATATTGTAACACCCCGTTCTTGGAATACGTACTTAGATACGTATTATGATTTTTCTATCATATTTATTTGATTTAATTTTGTATTTGTTTTTATTTTATGATTATTGGTGTGATTGTTTTGTATTCGATCTGGATTCGTGGACTCGGAGTCAGCCCTAGTGTGCACCGGGGGCCCGATCCTAGTGTATTGCTTGAATTAACATTTCTGACAATCTAATTTGACCAATTTCAGTTTCAAACATCATTTTCTAATATTTTATATTTTTCATAATTTTCTAAAAAATTTCAGAATTTTTCTGCAAAATCTCTAAAACGGGTGTCGGTCGGCATCGCTGACTGATTCCTGGATTTTTAGTTTTTAAATGGAATTAAATTTTTAGAAACATCTTTCACATTACCTCTTAAAATCTTATTTTCTAACTGAAGACATTTTTTGAGATTTTTCAGAATTTATCGAAATCCACAGGTTTGGTGTCGACCGGTACTGCCGGAAGATTTCAAGATTTTTAATTTAAAATTTACATTAAATTTCTCAAATCTGATTTCACTGAGCATCTTAAAATAATATTTTCTTTTTGAGAATTTTTCGGAGCGATTCTGAAACAGTCAATTTTTACCCTATTTAAATAATATTATTTTCTTTCTTCATTTCTTTTCTTTCCCTTCCCAAAGTCAACCCTTGATACAGCCCATCCCCCATCAAATCACCTGCCAATCTCATGTCCCATCATATCAATTTTTGTAACGCCCCGATCCCGGCGATACGGGGACGTCACTGCAACGTATATACGTAGGTCAGAACTACCCTCCCGTATATACGCTAAGCATCAGTACAGACAAGAATCAGAGTACGGAAGCAAATGGTGCATTATACATTCCAACACATATATACAATCACAGAGTTATCACCAGAGGTGATGAATATTACAATAATATAACATCACAGACATGCGCAAATGCGAGGGTACAAAAGATATGCATATATATGAACGGTACAAATGGAAGCTCACATACAAATATACAAGGAAAAAGTACAGGTATGAATAGAAAAAGGGCACTCACGAGTTTAAAAGAAAAACTCGAGAGACTCACAAGGGGGCCTGGAAGGATGGAGCTCTGGACGGTCGGCTGGAGATCCACGCTACCGCTGCGCTACTCTGAGCAGCAACAGGGAGAAGCCACGCTCTAAGCTCCATGACCTGGACATGAGAATCCAAGGGAGTCAGTGAAACTCCCCAGGCGAGTAGGATGCAAAAGCCAGGTGGCGAGCCAAGGGTGAGTACAAGAGTCAAGTACAGAAGACAGGAGGGTTAGAACACAAATGAAGTATATATAAGAACGGGTATAACGTAACAATCGTAAAACAGGAAATCCGAAGTAAAACTGATCACAAGCAAAATTGATTGTATACGCTTAGGTTACGGTCCCATGAGACTAGTACATCGAAGGAATAATCCAAACAAGGAAACCCTCATCTATATACCGTTATCTCATGCCACCGAATATCTAAGCGTATAGAATCAGAGTTGCAAAGTAGTCATAACAAGAATACATAACAGATGTGACAAGAGTGCATAACAGGTATCAAAACAGGAATCATAACAGTAATCATAACTGGGGTCACAGGAAACACCTATTATTATTATTACTCGTCTGACCCATATATCTCGGTATGTGACCTGGTGTACGGCCAACCCACATACATCCATATATAAGCAAGTCGAGGGTTGTTAACGGAAGTAGATGGAGAACTGATAGAACTTCTTATAGTGGTTTCCATACACCTGGAACCGGCTTTGGAGGCCCAAAGTCCCCCTAACAGTAATATCATAACACTTACCGCCAGTATATATATATATATATATATTTATATATATATATATATATATATATATATATATATATATATATATACATACTTTTATATCCCATCACTATAAGCAAGGTATCATTCCGGCATCCATCACTTCCTCCCATACCCATACAAGTTGTCTTTTTTTATAGCTTATGAACATAATTATCAGATTTCGGGAATGAGCAATATCATAACAAGAATACATAACAGTGATCAGTACATAACAGTAATCAGGTACTACATTCCCTTTATCGTGATAATTATAAGAATCGGTGTATCATGATTGGTGTCAAGAGATAGCATGATAAATGGTGATGTATATCAAGTAACATGCATACCAATGAGATTGATAATAAGTCTGGGTAAGTCATGGCACAACATAAGGGTCTTGCCAAATAGTGGCATGTCAAGTGGTCAAGTGATAACACAGTTACCAAGTGATATACATGTGTTAAAAGGAAGCATGTAACTGACATGTCTGAAATAATAGCAAGTAGTAACATGGAAGTGACTCCAAGTCCAACGACCACGAAGGGTCGGCCACGCATGGTATATGATGAAGAAACAAGCATATCATAAGCATGGTACAAGTACAAGATGAAGCTACCATAATATAAGCAATTGTAGTGCAATATATGAATATGGAAATAAGAAGCGAAATACTTATCGACCGATGAAACGGGAAACTCAAATAGAGGCGAGACTACTCGCATACAAGAAAGTAGCGAGTGAGAATACTCGCCTAAACCACCAATAAGCCGAAAGATCCGAAATCCACGGAAGCTTGGGATGCGCCACAAAACCTGATATAAATATGTAGAGAGAAGAGGAGAGAGAAAAAGAGAAGGTAAGATGATGTTTGTCAAATGACAAGTCAAGTAGTACCTATACATGATATAAGTCTAGAGGGTAAGGTTCATATTCAAGGAAGGAATCAACTATGACAGACAGGCAAAGTTAGTCGACTAGGATGGAAGAGTAGTCGACTAATAGTGATGGCAAGTCGACTAACAGTAAGGTATAGTCGACTAAAACTGGGTTCCAGAGAGTTGGGTTTGGTTTCAGAGAAAAGTTAGTCGACTAGGGTCATATGGGTAGTCGACTAACAGACATGACAAGTCGACTAACAGTTATGTTAAGTCGACTAAATCTGGGATACAGAGAGTTAAGGTTTCTGGTCCAGGAAGGGTTAGTCGACTAGGGTCAAGGGTGTAGTCGACTAAGGGCCTCTAGTCGACTAGGAACTAAGGTAAGTCGACTAATACTGTGTTTCCTAGAATTGTGTTTCACAGGACAGAATAAGTTAGTCGACTAATGTCTAGGTCTAGTCGACTAATCGACTGGAAACAGCAAACAGAACAGATTTTCTAGGGTTTGTGTTTGATGGCTAAATAACAAGAATTGAAGACACACTTGAACATGATAAGCAAACCTAAGTATACTAAGAATTTACCAAGGCTTGGTGAAGAAGAACACTTACCTAAAAGAAGCACAAGGTGATGGAGTGATGGTGGTGGTGATTGAAGTTGATGATGAAGAAGATGGTGGAGTCCTTTGGTGTTGTTGAGGCCCTTGTGGTTGCTTCCATGGTGATGAAGGAGGAAGAAGATGAAGCTAAAGTGTTGGAGTAGTTGTTGAGGTGGTGGAGATGAAGAGGAATTGGAGATGGTGAAGGCTAGGGCTTTGGCTCTTGATGAAGAGAATGAAAAAAAGAAATGATATGTAAAGGAAGGATATATATAGTATTGGGATTTTGTGAAGGGGGAGCAATTTAGATAGAAGAGAGGGGCTTAATTGCAAAAAGGGGAGGTGAGGTGAGTGTCCCTCTCTTGGCCACTTGGCCGGCCATGGGATGAGGGAGAGAGAGAAATGCATTTAATGGGGGTAGGTGGGAGTTGGTGGAATAAGAAAAAGGAATTTAGAATTTTGGAAAATAGGAAAAGTGTGTGGTGGAAGTTAAAGGAAAGGAAAGAAAGAAAATAGGAAATGGGAAAGAAAATGGAAAAGGGAAGGAATACTCTTGGAATGGAGAATGAAAATAATGGAAGTGGCGGATTCCCGGGATTCAGTTGCGGATGCGGAAATCTTTCGGGAAAACACCGGAATCGTCCGAAATTCAAGTATCTCAGAACGACCCGAAATAATTACCAAAAATCAATAATAATATATAAAGGCTAATAGTGAAATCCGTTTGAAGAAATACTTTATAGTTTTAAACTAAAAATCTCGGAACCAGTTACCTACCGACTCCGATGGAATTTTCATAAAATCATAAAATTCTCAGAAAAAGAATATAGGTAGAAAATATGATTCTAAGAAATAATGCCTAAAGGACCTTCTAGAAATTCCAAGTGGTTTGAGAATTAAAAATCCAGGAATCGGTCAGCGGCACTGGCCGACACCGGTTTTGAAGATTTTTATTTTAATTCCAGAAAAATCTAGAAAATCATAGAAAATATATAATATTGGAAAATGATATTTAAAACTAAAATCGGTCAATTCTAATTATCAGAATGTCTAAATCGAGTAATACTCTAGGATCGGGCCTTCGGTTCAGACTAGGGCTGACTCCGAATCCACGAATCCAAATCCAAGACAAAACAGTCATATAAGGAATTCATAATACAGAATAAATACAGGAAACAAATCGAAAAAATACGACCAAAAATCTGAATACGCAACTAAGTACGTATTCCGGGAACGGGGTATTACAATCCACCCACCTTACAAAAAATTGCGTCCTCGCAATTTCGATAAGGGGTAATTTGAATACAAAGGGGACAGCGGTGGAATTTATACCAATTAAGATATGAAGCACTAGAGGTAGGGCTCTCAAGTCGACTGAACAATAATCATCCTCCGCACTTCCGGCTGTATAAATCTTCAAATAATGCTGAATAATACTGCTGATGTCGTGTCTGTGAAATAAATAAGCCAGAATACTGAAGATAAAGAAAACCCTGATAGTCCTGAGCATAATAAAGAAGGCCGATAATTAAGAATCCCGAATACCAGGCATCAATCACTCCGAACGATATAGTAGAGAATGTAGAATATCCGTAGAGAATTCCGACTGCTGACCTCTGAAAGATAGCCAGATCAGGATCAATCTGGAGAATACCAAGCTTCATAGAATTCACCGAAGAGATCACATAATAGCTTCATTCAGAACCAGCCACTACCTTTCTAGTCTAGTCATATCTTAAGTTAGCATAAAGGCTTCATAAAACCAAAACAGGGAAGGGATATGGAAAGGATTTAGGAATCAAAGGAAAGATAGTCAAGAATAGATAACTCTGCACTTGTAGTTGGAATGTATAACCAAGACTCATGTATTCCAGTTGCAAATTTCATTACCATTAATTAGCCCTCTGGACGTACTGAGGAAGTTAGAGCCTAAGCTCTGATACCATCCTGTAACGCCCCGATCCCGGCGATACGGGGACGTCACTGCAACGTATATACGTAGGTCAGAACTACCCTCCCGTATATACGCTAAGCATCAGTACAGACAAGAATCAGAGTACGGAAGCAAATGGTGCATTATACATTCCAACACATATATACAATCACAGAGTTATCACCAGAGGTGATGAATATTACAATAATATAACATCACAGACATGCGCAAATGCGAGGGTACAAAAGATATGCATATATATGAACGGTACAAATGGAAGCTCACATACAAATATACAAGGAAAAAGTACAGGTATGAATAGAAAAAGGGCACTCACGAGTTTAAAAGAAAAACTCGAGAGACTCACAAGGGGGCCTGGAAGGATGGAGCTCTGGACGGTCGGCTGGAGATCCACGCTACCGCTGCGCTACTCTGAGCAGCAACAGGGAGAAGCCACGCTCTAAGCTCCATGACCTGGACATGAGAATCCAGGGGAGTCAGTGAAACTCCCCAGGCGAGTAGGATGCAAAAGCCAGGTGGCGAGCCAAGGGTGAGTACAAGAGTCAAGTACAGAAGACAGGAGGGTTAGAACACAAATGAAGTATATATAAGAACGGGTATAACGTAACAATCGTAAAACAGGAAATCCGAAGTAAAACTGATCACAAGCAAAATTGATTGTATACGCTTAGGTTACGGTCCCATGAGACTAGTACATCGAAGGAATAATCCAAACAAGGAAACCCTCATCTATATACCGTTATCTCATGCCACCGAATATCTAAGCGTATAGAATCAGAGTTGCAAAGTAGTCATAACAAGAATATATAACAGATGTGACAAGAGTGCATAACAGGTATCAAAACAGGAATCATAACAGTAATCATAACTGGGGTCACAGGAAACACCTATTATTATTATTACTCGTCTGACCCATATATCTCGGTATGTGACCTGGTGTACGGCCAACCCACATACATCCATATATAAGCAAGTCGAGGGTTGTTAACGGAAGTAGATGGAGAACTGATAGAACTTCTTATAGTGGTTTCCATACACCTGGAACCGGCTTTGGAGGCCCAAAGTCCCCCTAACAGTAATATCATAACACTTACCGCCAGTATATATATATATATATATATATATATATATATATATATATATACATACTTTTATATCCCATCACTATAAGCAAGGTATCATTCCGGCATCCATCACTTCCTCCCATACCCATACAAGTTGTCTTTTTTTATAGCTTATGAACATAATTATCAGATTTCGGGAATGAGCAATATCATAACAAGAATACATAACAGTGATCAGTACATAACAGTAATCAGGTACTACATTCCCTTTATCGTGATAATTATAAGAATCGGTGTATCATGCTTGGTGTCAAGAGATAGCATGATAAATGGTGATGTATATCAAGTAACATGCATACCAATGAGATTGATAATAAGTCTGGGTAAGTCATGGCACAACATAAGGGTCTTGCCAAATAGTGGCATGTCAAGTGGTCAAGTGATAACACAGTTACCAAGTGATATACATGTGTTAAAAGGAAGCATGTAACTGACATGTCTGAAATAATAGCAAGTAGTAACATGGAAGTGACTCCAAGTCCAACGACCACGAAGGGTCGGCCACGCATGGTATATGATGAAGAAACAAGCATATCATAAGCATGGTACAAGTACAAGATGAAGCTACCATAATATAAGCAATTGTAGTGCAATATATGAATATGGAAATAAGAAGCGAAATACTTATCGACCGATGAAACGGGAAACTCAAATAGAGGCGAGACTACTCGCATACAAGAAAATAGCGAGTGAGAATACTCGCCTAAACCACCAATAAGCCGAAAGATCCGAAATCCACGGAAGCTTGGGATGCGCCACAAAACCTGATATAAATATGTAGAGAGAAGAGGAGAGAGAAAAAGAGAAGGTAAGATGATGTTTGTCAAATGACAAGTCAAGTAGTACCTATACATGATATAAGTCTAGAGGGTAAGGTTCATATTCAAGGAAGGAATCAACTATGACAGACAGGCAAAGTTAGTCGACTAGGATGGAAGAGTAGTCGACTAATAGTGATGGCAAGTCGACTAACAGTAAGGTATAGTCGACTAAAACTGGGTTCCAGAGAGTTGGGTTTGGTTTCAGAGAAAAGTTAGTCGACTAGGGTCATATGGGTAGTCGACTAACAGACATGACAAGTCGACTAACAGTTATGTTAAGTCGACTAAATCTGGGATACAGAGAGTTAAGGTTTCTGGTCCAGGAAGGGTTAGTCGACTAGGGTCAAGGGTGTAGTCGACTAAGGGCCTCTAGTCGACTAGGAACTAAGGTAAGTCGACTAATACTGTGTTTCCTAGAATTGTGTTTCACAGGACAGAATAAGTTAGTCGACTAATGTCTAGGTCTAGTCGACTAATCGACTGGAAACAGCAAACAGACCAGATTTTCTAGGGTTTGTGTTTGATGGCTAAATAATAAGAATTGAAGACACACTTGAACATGATAAGCAAACCTAAGTATACTAAGAATTTACCAAGGCTTGGTGAAGAAGAACACTTACCTAAAAGAAGCACAAGGTGATGGAGTGATGGTGGTGGTGATTGAAGTTGATGATGAAGAAGATGGTGGAGTCCTTTGGTGTTGTTGAGGCCCTTGTGGTTACTTCCATGGTGATGAAGGAGGAAGAAGATGAAGCTAAAGTGTTGGAGTAGTTGTTGAGGTGGTGGAGATGAAGAGGAATTGGAGATGGTGAAGGCTAGGGCTTTGGCTCTTGATGAAGAGAATGAAAAAAAGAAATGATATGTAAAGGAAGGATATATATAGTATTGGGATTTTGTGAAGGGGGAGCAATTTAGATAGAAGAGAGGGGCTTAATTGCAAAAAGGGGAGGTGAGGTGAGTGTCCCTCTCTTGGCCACTTGGCCGGCCATGGGATGAGGGAGAGAGAGAAATGCATTTAATGGGGGTAGGTGGGAGTTGGTGGAATAAGAAAAAGGAATTTAGAATTTGGAAAATAGGAAAAGTGTGTGGTGGAAGTTAAAGGAAAGGAAAGAAAGAAAATAGGAAATGGGAAAGAAAATGGAAAAGGGAAGGAATACTCTTGGAATGGAGAATGAAAATAATGGAAGTGGCGGATTCCCGGGATTCAGTTGCGGATGCGGAAATCTTTCGGGAAAACACCGGAATCGTCCGAAATTCAAGTATCTCAGAACGACCCGAAATAATTACCAAAAATCAATAATAATATATAAAGGCTAATAGTGAAATCCGTTTGAAGAAATACTTTATAGTTTTAAACTAAAAATCTCGGAACCAGTTACCTACCGACTCCGATGGAATTTTCATAAAATCATAAAATCCTCAGAAAAAGAATATAGGTAGAAAATATGATTCTAAGAAATAATGCCTAAAGGACCTTCTAGAAATTCCAAGTGGTTTGAGAATTAAAAATCCAGGAATCGGTCAGCGGCACTGGCCGACACCGGTTTTGAAGATTTTTATTTTAATTCCAGAAAAATCTAGAAAATCATAGAAAATATATAATATTGGAAAATGATATTTAAAACTAAAATCGGTCAATTCTAATTATCAGAATGTCTAAATCGAGTAATACTCTAGGATCGGGCCTTCGGTTCAGACTAGGGCTGACTCCGAATCCACGAATCCAAATCCAAGACAAAACAGTCATATAAGGAATTCATAATACAGAATAAATACAGGAAACAAATCGAAAAAATACGACCAAAAATCTGAATACGCAACTAAGTACGTATTCCGGGAACGGGGTATTACAATCCACCCACCTTACAAAAAATTGCGTCCTCGCAATTTCGATAAGGGTAATTTGAATACAAAGGGGACAGCGGTGGAATTTATACCAATTAAGATATGAAGCACTAGAGGTAGGGCTCTCAAGTCGACTGAACAATAATCATCCTCCGCACTTCCGGCTGTATAAATCTTCAAATAATGCTGAATAATACTGCTGATGTCGTGTCTGTGAAATAAATAAGCCAGAATACTGAAGATAAAGAAAACCCTGATAGTCCTGAGCATAATAAAGAAGGCCGATAATTAAGAATCCCGAATACCAGGCATCAATCACTCCGAACGATATAGTAGAGAATGTAGAATATCCGTAGAGAATTCCGACTGCTGACCTCTGAAAGATAGCCAGATCAGGATCAATCTGGAGAATACCAAGCTTCATAGAATTCACCGAAGAGATCACATAATAGCTTCATTCAGAACCAGCCACTACCTTTCTAGTCTAGTCATATCTTAAGTTAGCATAAAGGCTTCATAAAACCAAAACAGGGAAGGGATATGGAAAGGATTTAGGAATCAAAGGAAAGATAGTCAAGAATAGATAACTCTGCACTTGTAGTTGGAATGTATAACCAAGACTCATGTATTCCAGTTGCAAATTTCATTACCATTAATTAGCCCTCTGGACGTACTGAGGAAGTTAGAGCCTAAGCTCTGATACCATCCTGTAACGCCCCGATCCCGGCGATACGGGGACGTCACTGCAACGTATATACGTAGGTCAGAACTACCCTCCCGTATATACGCTAAGCATCAGTACAGACAAGAATCAGAGTACGGAAGCAAATGGTGCATTATACATTCCAACACATATATACAATCACAGAGTTATCACCAGAGGTGATGAATATTACAATAATATAACATCACAGACATGCGCAAATGCGAGGGTACAAAAGATATGCATATATATGAACGGTACAAATGGAAGCTCACATACAAATATACAAGGAAAAAGTACAGGTATGAATAGAAAAAGGGCACTCACGAGTTTAAAAGAAAAACTCGAGAGACTCACAAGGGGGCCTGGAAGGATGGAGCTCTGGACGGTCGGCTGGAGATCCACGCTACCGCTGCGCTACTCTGAGCAGCAACAGGGAGAAGCCACGCTCTAAGCTCCATGACCTGGACATGAGAATCCAGGGGAGTCAGTGAAACTCCCCAGGCGAGTAGGATGCAAAAGCCAGGTGGCGAGCCAAGGGTGAGTACAAGAGTCAAGTACAGAAGACAGGAGGGTTAGAACACAAATGAAGTATATATAAGAACGGGTATAACGTAACAATCGTAAAACAGGAAATCCGAAGTAAAACTGATCACAAGCAAATTGATTGTATACGCTTAGGTTACGGTCCCATGAGACTAGTACATCGAAGGAATAATCCAAACAAGGAAACCCTCATCTATATACCGTTATCTCATGCCACCGAATATCTAAGCGTATAGAATCAGAGTTGCAAAGTAGTCATAACAAGAATACATAACAGATGTGACAAGAGTGCATAACAGGTATCAAAACAGGAATCATAACAGTAATCATAACTGGGGTCACAGGAAACACCTATTATTATTATTACTCGTCTGACCCATATATCTCGGTATGTGACCTGGTGTACGGCCAACCCACATACATCCATATATAAGCAAGTCGAGGGTTGTTAACGGAAGTAGATGGAGAACTGATAGAACTTCTTATAGTGGTTTCCATACACCTGGAACCGGCTTTGGAGGCCCAAAGTCCCCCTAACAGTAATATCATAACACTTACCGCCAGTATATATATATATATATATATATATATACATACTTTTATATCCCATCACTATAAGCAAGGTATCATTCCGGCATCCATCACTTCCTCCCATACCCATACAAGTTGTCTTTTTTTATAGCTTATGAACATAATTATCAGATTTCGGGAATGAGCAATATCATAACAAGAATACATAACAGTGATCAGTACATAACAGTAATCAGGTACTACATTCCCTTTATCGTGATAATTATAAGAATCGGTGTATCATGCTTGGTGTCAAGAGATAGCATGATAAATGGTGATGTATATCAAGTAACATGCATACCAATGAGATTGATAATAAGTCTGGGTAAGTCATGGCACAACATAAGGGTCTTGCCAAATAGTGGCATGTCAAGTGGTCAAGTGATAACACAGTTACCAAGTGATATACATGTGTTAAAAGGAAGCATGTAACTGACATGTCTGAAATAATAGCAAGTAGTAACATGGAAGTGACTCCAAGTCCAACGACCACGAAGGGTCGGCCACGCATGGTATATGATGAAGAAACAAGCATATCATAAGCATGGTACAAGTACAAGATGAAGCTACCATAATATAAGCAATTGTAGTGCAATATATGAATATGGAAATAAGAAGCGAAATACTTATCGACCGATGAAACGGGAAACTCAAATAGAGGCGAGACTACTCGCATACAAGAAAGTAGCGAGTGAGAATACTCGCCTAAACCACCAATAAGCCGAAAGATCCGAAATCCACGGAAGCTTGGGATGCGCCACAAAACCTGATATAAATATGTAGAGAGAAGAGGAGAGAGAAAAAGAGAAGGTAAGATGATGTTTGTCAAATGACAAGTCAAGTAGTACCTATACATGATATAAGTCTAGAGGGTAAGGTTCATATTCAAGGAAGGAATCAACTATGACAGACAGGCAAAGTTAGTCGACTAGGATGGAAGAGTAGTCGACTAATAGTGATGGCAAGTCGACTAACAGTAAGGTATAGTCGACTAAAACTGGGTTCCAGAGAGTTGGGTTTGGTTTCAGAGAAAAGTTAGTCGACTAGGGTCATATGGGTAGTCGACTAACAGACATGACAAGTCGACTAACAGTTATGTTAAGTCGACTAAATCTGGGATACAGAGAGTTAAGGTTTCTGGTCCAGGAAGGGTTAGTCGACTAGGGTCAAGGGTGTAGTCGACTAAGGGCCTCTAGTCGACTAGGAACTAAGGTAAGTCGACTAATACTGTGTTTCCTAGAATTGTGTTTCACAGGACAGAATAAGTTAGTCGACTAATGTCTAGGTCTAGTCGACTAATCGACTGGAAACAGCAAACAGACCAGATTTTCTAGGGTTTGTGTTTGATGGCTAAATAATAAGAATTGAAGACACACTTGAACATGATAAGCAAACCTAAGTATACTAAGAATTTACCAAGGCTTGGTGAAGAAGAACACTTACCTAAAAGAAGCACAAGGTGATGGAGTGATGGTGGTGGTGATTGAAGTTGATGATGAAGAAGATGGTGGAGTCCTTTGGTGTTGTTGAGGCCCTTGTGGTTGCTTCCATGGTGATGAAGGAGGAAGAAGATGAAGCTAAAGTGTTGGAGTAGTTGTTGAGGTGGTGGAGATGAAGAGGAATTGGAGATGGTGAAGGCTAGGGCTTTGGCTCTTGATGAAGAGAATGAAAAAAAGAAATGATATGTAAAGGAAGGATATATATAGTATTGGGATTTTGTGAAGGGGGAGCAATTTAGATAGAAGAGAGGGGCTTAATTGCAAAAAGGGGAGGTGAGGTGAGTGTCCCTCTCTTGGCCACTTGGCCGGCCATGGGATGAGGGAGAGAGAGAAATGCATTTAATGGGGGTAGGTGGGAGTTGGTGGAATAAGAAAAAGGAATTTAGAATTTTGGAAAATAGGAAAAGTGTGTGGTGGAAGTTAAAGGAAAGGGAAAGAAAGAAAATAGGAAATGGGAAAGAAAATGGAAAAGGGAAGGAATACTCTTGGAATGGAGAATGAAAATAATGGAAGTGGCGGATTCCCGGGATTCAGTTGCGGATGCGGAAATCTTTCGGGAAAACACCGGAATCGTCCGAAATTCAAGTATCTCAGAACGACCCGAAATAATTACCAAAAATCAATAATAATATATAAAGGCCAATAGTGAAATCCGTTTGAAGAAATACTTTATAGTTTTAAAACTAAAAATCCCGGAACCAGTTACCTACCGACTCCGATGGAATTTTCATAAAATCATAAAATCCTCAGAAAAAGAATGTAGGTAGAAAATATGATTCTAAGAAATAATGCCTAAAGGACCTTCTAGAAATTTCAAGTGGTTTGAGAATTAAAAATCCAGGAATCGGTCAGCGGCACTGGCCGACACCGGTTTTGAAGATTTTTATTTAATTCCAGAAAAATCTAGAAAATCATAGAAAATATATAATATTGGAAAATAATATTTAAAACTAAAATCGGTCAATTCTAATTATCAGAATGTCTAAATCGAGTAATACTCTAGGATCGGGCCTTCGGTTCAGACTAGGGCTGACTCCGAATCCACGAATCCAAATCCAAGACAAAACAGTCATATAAGGAATTCATAATACAGAATAAATACAGGAAACAAATCGAAAAAATACGACCGAAAATCTGAATACGCAACTAAGTACGTATTCCGGGAACGGGGTATTACAATTTTTCTTTTAAATGAACTATTTCCCCTTTCTTTTCAATTAATCCCTTTTCTTTTTCTTTTTCTTTTTCTTTTTCCCCTTCTTTTTCTTCTGCTTCTTCTTTCCTTCCCTGGAGCCCGACGACCACCTCTCCCATCCTCGATCTAGCTCCCCCAGGGGGGCTGAGCGCTGCTGGCACGACGCCGGCGGCTGGACGCGGCCAGGGGGCCTCCTAGCCCCCTGTGCGCGGCTTGAGGGGGCAGCAGCCCCCTCCCTTCTCTCCTTTCACTCTCTCTCTCTTTCTCCCTCTTGCTGGTTGGCCATGCCGGTGGCCAGGGCCGCTGTCGGTGACCACTGGCCGGAGAGGGGCGGCCAGTCCCCCTTCTCCCATCTCTCTCTCAGATCTCTCTCTCTCCCCTCTCCTTCTTCTCTCTCTCCCCCTCTCCTTTCCCTCTCTTTTAGGGTGGCCGGCGGCCATCCTTACCTGAGCCGGCCACGGCGGCTGGTGCAGCACCCTGCGCCTCCCTGGCTGTAGCCAGGGAGCGACAAAGCCAGCCCAGGCCGCTGGCCTGGGCTGTGCATAGGCTAGGGGGCGGCAGCCCCCCTACACACTCTCTCTCCTCTCTCTCTCTCACATCTCTCTCTATCCTGGCTCTCTCTCCCCTGGCTTGCAACCGTAGCCATTTCTTTTGGTTGTGATCCATCATCCTCATGGCCATCCTTTGTCATGCAAAATTAGTAATCCTGATCATTGTCTTGTTCAATTTCTAGGGATGGAATTAGGCATGATGATTTGGCCATAATTTCTTGATTGAAGGTTTCAATGGAAAACCTTTTTTCTCTGCATTTCTATGTTATAGGGAGTCATTGCAGCTATTTGCTAGGTCATGCAAAGCAGGGCTCTTTTGTATTTATCCTTGCGAAGGTAAAGGGTAATTACCATAATCTTTTAAACCTACATGAGGTTTCCTATTTCATCACCAATTGCAGTGTGACCATGGGTATGGTATCATAACATATCTAAAAGTACATATGGATGATGATTTTCTGATAAACCATCAAAATTATTTAATCACCATTGAGGTTTAAACAAATGGACATGCCATCTCTGTTTCTTTCCTGGTTCCTTATCTTGTTCGTCTCCTCCTTTTGGAAAATGATTTACTTTTCTCTCTCTCCAGTCCTCCTCTCTCATTCTCTCTCTAAACTCTCTCTTTCTCTCTCTAAAATCTCACCTCTCTCTCTAACCCTTTCTCTCTCTCCTCTCTCTCCTCTTGTCTTACTTTATTACCATATAAGGATTGGTGATGTGCGCAAATTTCTAGTATTCCGGGATTTCATACCGTTTTTTGGTGATTAGGCGGGTACATTTCTTACTTTATTACCATCATTTCAATCTAATAATTATTAACTGGCTTTTAATATATGGTGTCTCTTTATGCAAGTTAGTATATGTCATATAAATGATTATCATGCTTTATAAATAGCTTTCAGCCATTATTATACTTTGTCGAACCGGTATTATACCGGATATATCTAGATCTGCTCCCGCTTTACTCAGCTTCGCATAGCTAACTTAAAAGACAAATTTATCATTATTATAAAAATGATTATGAAGAGTTTGAAATATTTATGCCGTTCTCCAGTACCATATTACGTGACCGGTTGATACCTAGTATTTGATGTTGCGACTCTCACTGATATATTAGTTACCTGACCCTGATATGTATACACTGGTACTTACCATACTATACTTATTATTTGATATCTGATACCGGTACTTGCCATGCTATGCTTATTACTTGATATCTGATGCCAGTACTTACCATGCTATACTTATTATTTGATATCTGATACCGGTACTTGCCATGCTATACTTATTATTTGATATCTGATACCGGTACTTGCCATGCTATGCTTATCACTTGATATCCGATACCGGTACATGCCATGCTATACTTAACACTTGATATCTGACACCGGTACTTGTCATGCTATGCTGACACTGATATAATAACACTTGACACTTAACATGCTATCACCCGGTACTGGTACGCTTGATCTGATATTGTGGCAGCTGTATTATATTGTATATTCATGACTATTACTTTTATGGGGACATGGCATGATTATTATACTGTTACCAGATATTTGGTACTCCTTGTTGAAGCCTACAAAGTTGAACAATTTTGATGATGGACAAGTGATGATGGACAAGCATTTATGATTACTCAACCTCACTTGAAGCCAGTTGAAGCTTACGGGAATTATTGGATATTTTGTGTAATTTTAGAATATTGTGAAAAGCCTTGAAAACTTACACAAAATACCCTTTCAAGTCGACTTGACCTTCTAATATAGTCGACTACACCATATATAGTCGACTTGCCAAAAATCATAGTCGACTAGATACTTCCAAAACAATTGACCAAGTCTCTGTTTGTTGTCTGTCAGGAAAGTTAGTCGACTTGACCCCATTGTATAGTCGACTAACAGATACCCTAGTCGACTATAGTTTTTCCCAAGTCGACTAATCTCCTATACAAAAATTTCCTTGCTCTCTGTTTCTGTCTGACATGAAACTTAGTCGACTTATCAAACTTGTATAGTCGACTAACACCCTATATAGTCGACTAACAGTGCTTATATAGTCGACTACATTCAGTTTTCCAGAAACCAAATATCTGTATCAGTCATTAGATAGTCGACTTACCCCTTATAGTAGTCGACTAACCTTTGGAAATTTTGTTCTTCTAGTCGACTAATCTTCTATCCTAGTCGACTAAAAGCAGTTGATAACTGCTGTGCAGTTGGTGAATTCTGGTGTGTTAACCAACGTTTCAAAATTCAAATTTGGCCTGATAACTACCCTAAGTTACTATGGATTTCACCTATAAATGGGGGTATTGTCCTAGGGTCAAATCACCAATTCAAATCCAAAGTTTTCAGCCTTAAACTCTGTCCAAAAATTCTGTTTTCTGAAAACTTGTTCTCTTTCAGTTTTCTTCACCAAATTCCAAAGTCTATTGTGAAGATTTCTGAAATCCCTCCTATAAGAAACCTTGTCCACAAGCACATTCAATTTCAAGGCTTATAGGATCATTGTAATCATTCAAAGAAGATCATTGTACAAGGGCGTCTTCTTGGAGTAGAAAAAAGTTGTACAAGGCGTTTGTTCTCTTGGTGTAAAGAGGAGTTGTGCACATTTGGCAAAGGGCGTTTGTCAAGTGGTGTACAAGGTATTAGTTGTGGGTGTACACAAATCAGGAAAGGAAAATCTCAAGCGGTTGGCTTGGGGACTGGATGTAGGTCACAAGGACCGAACCAGGATAACTTTCTTGTCTTTGCGTTTGAATTTTCTGAGTTTATCTTGTGCATTGTTTATTTCCTGTAAGTAGTTTGATTTAAATTTTTATAAACACTATTCACCCCCCCTCTAGTGTTGTGTTGCTTTGATTATAGATCCTACATTTGGTATCAGAGCAGGTTCAAGGCAACAACCATACGAGGATGGCAACGGAGTTCCCTTCGTCCCAATTCAAAGAAGGATATTCTACACAACGTCCACCGCTATTTGACGGATCCAACTACAATTATTGAAAGTGTAGAATGAAGATCTACTTTCAATCGCTGAACTACGACCTTTGGAACATCGTAGAAGCATCATACACCAAGCCAACAACCAACTACAACGCTTGGAGCGAAGATCAAAAGAAGAATGCGAACCTTGACGCCAAAGCGATGAATGCTCTATTTTGTGCCTTAAACAAAGAAGAGTTCAACCGTGTGTCAACAGCCACTTCTGCACATCAAATTTGGCATACTCTTCAGGTAACACACGAAGGCACAAATAAAGTTAAGGAATCCAAAATATCTGTTCTTGTCCACAGGTTTGAGTTATTCAAAATGAAGGAGAATGAAACCATATCCGAAATGGTTACAAGATTCACCGACATCACCAATTCATTAGCATCCCTTGGAAAGGACTACACTCAAGTTGAAAGAGTTCGTAAGATCCTTCGTGCACTCACACCAGAATGGGAGAAGAAGACAACTGCCATTGAAGCGGCGAATGATCTCTCAACTATGACATTAGAAAACCTAATCGGTAATCTAATGGCATATGAAGTGCAGTTAGAAGAAAGGAAGAAGGACGAACAACAACTTCCATCCAAGAAGAAAGTACTTGCCTTCCATGCATCCTCCGACACGGACAATTCGGATGACGATGAAGAAGAAATGGCGATGCTATCCAGAAAGTTCAAAAGGTTCTTAAAATAAGGTAAATTTAAAAAGAATAAAGATACTAATGATAATCCTACTTGTTTTAAGTGTAACAAATCAGGCCACATAAAGAAGGATTGTCCATTGATGAAATCAAAAGGACACTTCAAGAACTTCAATAAGTTCAACAAGAAGAAGAAAGCCTTCCAAGCAACATGGGATGATAGCGACTCATCTTCCTCTGACGAAGAAGAAGCAACGGAAACCGCCAATATCTGCTTCATGGCCCAAGAAGACGAGGTACAAGATTATGATGAGTTATTAGAAGCTTTTAATGAATTGTTTAATAATTTCAAAAATGAAAAGATTAAAAATAAAGTCTTAATAAAGGAAAATGAAAGACTCATTCATTAAAATGCATGTTTTGTTTCTCAAACATCTTCTCTAAGTTCTCAAAATGAAGATTTTGAAAAAGTTATTGCATCTTTAAAAAAGGATAATGAAATTTTCTTAAAAAAAATTCTTTACTTAAAAAGGAAACTATTTCATTAAATTCTAGAATTTCTATTTTAGATAAAGACATGATTGTTTTCAAAATTAAGTATGAAGATCTTTTGAAAAATGTAACTAAATTTAATAAAGGAAAAGAGAATTTAAATGTTTTATTATCTTCTCAAAAGATGTCTAACAATCATTTTGGTCTTGGTTTTTCAAAAGATAAGATTTATAAACCTACTCATATTGGTATTGGATCTTCAAAAACCAATTTTGTAAAATCTACACATCTTCATAATAATAATCTATATAATTCTTTTGTGAAAAGAAATACTATTTCAAAAGAATTAGATGCAAATTTATATGGGATCCTAAGAATCTAAATACTATTGATAAAAATGTTTATATTGCATCTTATATACATGATGTGTGTAATTCTAAGAATTATGTTTATACTAACAAGTGAAAACCAAATTCCAATTGGATTTGGGTTCCTAAAGACTAATCTTTTTCGGACCCTATCATGATGGGTACCATACAAATTGTTTTATCTTATAGGGACCTTTTAAAGAGAAGTGGATACTTGATAGTGGGTGTTCCAAACACATGACCGGACACATTCAACTACTGTCTTCCGTTCAAATCAAAAAGGGAGGTTGATTGAGGCTAACCTGCACACAAAATACGAAATTAGAGAACTTAAGAAAGAATATGTGCAAGTGCTCAATTCTTCCGCTATAGCAAGTGGCTATGCGGGTCGTGATCCACAAGGAGGGTTTGCGATGGAAGCTTTACGTGTTTTTATTGAAATCGTTAAGAAGAAAAGCGAAAGTTCTTCTCTGTTTTTAAAGTTAATAAAAAGAAAAGGAAAGTTATATTAAAGTTAAGAAGAAAGTGAAAGATGAAGAGGGTGGAAAAATCAGAAAACGGCGAAAGAAAGCGACAAGGAAGTGAAAAGGATGATTTAGAAGAGGTATTGTGTTTGTGATTTAATTTACAGAAATAAAAGAAAAGAAATAAAAACAATTGCTTACCTTCTTTTCGTCAAAAGCTTACCTCGAGTTTTCAGCAACGATTTTACCTTGAAGTGAAGGCATTCAGCGCATAGCCCATAAGAGTCGAGTGTTTGGTCTCTTCCACATTACATCATCAAGATGCGCAAGCATGAAATGATACGGAGAGACTCACAATTCCATCGTCATGAGCTATCGGTGGCACTCGCAAAGGCAAGGCTCTTTCGATGCTTTTAGACTCACTTGGAAGATGATTGTACGAAAAAGAAAAGTAAAATAGAAAAGAAGAAGAAGAAGAAGACTAAATAGAAGTGCATACACAAAAAGAACACCGATTCGATTTCATTACAATCAAAGAAAAGAAATAAGTCTTACACCGGTGTCACTCCAGCTCAAGCTTCAGTCTTGTTCTTCGATGAAAGTCGATCTCCTCTGAATTACATAAATGAAAACTAAAATTACATAAAAAGAAAGACTAAAAATCTAAACTAAGAAATGAAAACTAAGCTAAATCCTAGTCTCCGCATTCCCCCATTTTCAGTGCAGCAAATGCCTTTTTATAGGCAAAAACCCTAACAACCAAGATCCCGGGGAGGTCGGGGGAGCAAACGCTCCCCCTAACTCCCCAAGATTGCCGCAGAATTGCGGCTTGGGCCGCAATTCTGCGGCACTGGTGTGACCAGGTGGCCACACCCTGTTCGTGGGTCTGTCCGGGGTCTTCTTCTGGCTTTATCCTTTGTTGGTTTTGTCGTTGGAGCTCCGGATTCTGACGAAATGACCTTGGATTTCTTGGCTTTAACCGATCGATTCTGAGAGGATTCTTCTCAACCGGTTTCAACCTCTTGATTTTGTCCTGATTTTATTTGTGCGAATTAACTCTGATTTAATTCAGAATTCTGGTGGGCTTTTGGGCTCATTTCTCTTCATCTCCTTAAGGATTGGGCCTGCAAATAAATCAAACAATTAATTAGGACAATGCAGGCTTTTATTAAAAATAAGTATGAAAATGTGACATTAAATATGCAACATTAGTGACCAATCACACCCCCATACCTATCTTTTGCTCGTCCTCGAGCAAAACAACTAAATTAAACTAAGAATTATTAGACCACTTTCGCAGGTCGCGCGATTGCACTGAGCATGTGCAACAAGCCGTTAAACCTCTAGGTTTCTCCTAGAGGACGAGTTTTGTCTCGTGAGGGTTTTCAGCGGATTGCACCCACAAAATCCATAAAGAAAGGGAAATAAAGAGTTAGTATTTTCGAAAAGCATTTTGAAAGAGAAAAATATTTGAAATATGATTGTAAGATCTAAGCAATCTATAAGTTATAGGAAACCCGAATTTTTTATTCCTAAACTTAGTCTCTATTCAAAAATTTGTTATTAATCAAAGTAAGGAGTCAAATTGTACTTCTCATCTAGTCTATTATTTTACCCTAAGTCATATGCACCTTGTGACTGTGAAAATTTTGACTAAGGGTTCATTAACTCTAACTCTTATGCCTTACTTATTTATATATATACTTTTACTTTTTTTTTTGTGGTATTATTCCTTAGTTCTATTAGGCTTTCTAATCTGCCCATGTAACGAGCCTCTAATCGATGACTCCCAAACCAAACGGTCTTAGGGCACCAGGTGAGAAAACACCCCCAAGGACTTAAGGACTCGAGCAAATAAGGCCACAAAACTAAGGATTTTATTATATGAACCTCTTTTAGGCGTGAATACTTATGCTTTATTAGGCACAAATACCCAGCTTAATCAGAGTATCTAATCATCTTTCGCATAAATACTAAGGCTTGCTTAGGCCAAAGCACCTAGCTAATCAATAATTAGACTTATTCATTTTTTTTTAACTTATCTAATTATCTTTCGCAAAAATACTAAGGCTTGCTTAGGCCAAAGCACCTAGCTAATCAATAATTAGACTTATTCATATTTTTTATATATATATATATATATATTTTTTATAAGGCATAAGAATCTTTTGTTTTGAACCCTAAGTGTGTAAGTGTATGAAGTGTGCATATTTCATTAAGGTAAAGATCAAGACTAAATTACTTTGACAAATTATCTTCCTAACTCTAAAAATCAAACAAATAATCGTATTTTGACCAAGTATTAGAAATCATAATTTGGATTTTCCTATTCCTTAAAATTAACTTAATTTCTTACAAAAATAAGTCAAAATATTGTTTCTATTTTTCAAAAAGTTTTTAAAAGTAAAGAAAAATGTTATTATTATTTTATTTTATTTTTTTTAAACAAAAAGAAAAGTTATGTTACACCCTCCCCCACACCTATCTCATGCATTGTCCTCAATGTATGAATTAATGCATAGATGCATGAAAAAGAAGAAAGGGAAGGAAAAGGTTACCTTAAGGTGGTGGTTCCGGTGGTGGTCTGATTGGTCCACGAAACGCGGCCCAATCAACTTTTCTTGGGTCTCGGAGGAACCCAGCAAAAATATCTTTAATACAACCCATTAAAAAGATAAATCCATTAAGAATTTTTATTAAAAATTTAACCCCATCTAATTTCCAAATTCCATAATTGATTTCGGAGTCAAATTTGTCAATCGCCTCGTCCCAGAATGGAGTATGAAATGATAGAACAGTTGACTTGGACTTAGGAAGGACAGGAACTAATACCGACTCAGGAAGGTGACTTAAGTCAAGTAAAGGTTCAGGAGTCGAAATAGGTTCAGAAATTGGGTCCAAGTCAAGAAATTGAAACTCCAGTCCACATGTATTTTCCAACAATGGAATGTGACCTAATGTGGGTGATTCCAGTTCAGAAATGATAGGTGGAGGAATCAAAACTGACTCTAAAATATTACTCAAGTTTGGTAATAAAACAGGAGTCAATATTGATTCAGAGAGTTGAACTGGATCACATATGTGAGAATCTAGGTCACATATCTCATTGAGTTCAATATCAAAAAATGGAGAACTTGCCAATTTATCCATGGAATTTTCAAAATTGTAAAGTTGGTCAAGTTCAACATGATCTTGAAAGATAGGTGATTCAATTTCTTTATGAATTGGTACAGGATCCAATGTTGACTCCGGGAAAAGATTGAAGTCAGGTGAAGATACCGGAGTCATGATCGAATCAGGAAGAAGAATTGAATCACTAAGTTGGGGTTCAAGATCATATTCATTCTCAAGTTCTATTTCATGAAAGGAATAACTTGCCAAACTGTCAATATCTTTTTCAAAATTTGGAGTTTGGGTAAGTTCAAATGGTTGTTCTGAAATAGAATCTTGATTTCCAAAACAACATGACTCTTTGGCTCTAACAGAATGGTAAGTGACATCAGGACGGTGGGAACGTAGAGATTCGACCATCATATCTATGTCACGATTTCTAGCATTTTGAGCATGAGTCATGGCTTCTAGCATCTTTTCATAATTTATGGGTTCATTGTTTTGATGAAAAGATGAGGAGTTGTCTTGGAAGTGGTATTGAAATTGTGAGTCCATCAGATTTGGGATTTGTGTTTGGACTCACGCATACTCCGTTCCAAGATTGATGGTTTCCTATTTTGGACGGGTGGAACTGAGTATGAATCTTGAACATAATGTGGACTGGGTGGAGAAGGAGGGCAAGGTGGTTGGAAATTATGCTCGGGGGAGGTGAATCCCCACTGACTCGGTGAAGAGTTGAAATCATTATGGAAATTATAGTTATTAGATGGGGGTATGGGTCATATTGATTCGGATAAGACCAATCCGGCACACTAGGTTGGTCAAAGTTATGATATGCCGGGTTGGTAATATCCGAAAATGAACTTGGTGTGTAATATAGATTATTATTAAAGTTGAAAGAATTATTATTATAAGCCATATCACACAATAGAATACACACAAAAAAGAAAGATAAGCAAACAAATAAACAAACAAGAAAGAAAAAATGCTAACCTAAGTTAGGGTAGACCTAGACCTAGACGACTCCTAACTGGTTAGACTGTCCATGGGAGGTTTAATGTAGACTTTGACCACAAGCTAATCAGCCAGGTCAGGGCAAGGTTGGTGGGAGGTTTTCCGTCAAAAGACGTTCCTTAATTAAATAACCACCAACCTTCGGGCTTTCGGCCCTCAATCCCTTTCCTAGACACTGATTTTGCAAGAGTCAATTTCCAACACTTTTTCCCCTTAGGATAATCTCCTAAATGAGTCCGAGATGTCCCTAGGGCCAACGTCTACTTTTTTTATTAAATTAGGCTTGAGTTAGTGAGTGCTCGGATTATGGTTTTCGGGCTAAGAAAAGGGTAATGAACTCCCCACCTTATCTTATTTATCGGTTATGCCCTAAAATTGAATTGTGCAAGTGTACAAGATAGATAACAAGGATTCACTCAAAGCATGAAAATCAAGCAAGAGATGATTCCTATGCAATGCTTACGTACCTTGCATCCAGCACTCTTCAACAGTAAAAGTAAATGAATTGAAAAGACACGTGCCTAGAAATGCAAATGTCTAATCAATTTTTAACGATTACAACTAATTTTTTACTGTTGACTTTATTAAGCAGGTATAGGGTGAATAATACAGGAAATTAAGTAATGCAGCAGAAGTATTTTGCAGAATCAGAGACCCTGCAGAAAAATTATCAGTAGTGCACTCCTTATTGCCGCAAATTTGCGGCAAAAGCCAGGATTTTGCGGCAATTTGGAGGGATCTTGGTCTCTGCTTTCGAGAGCAGAGGCCCAGGTCCACTTATATGTCACTGCAATGCAAAGTTCCTGTTTTCTTCAACCTGTAACCTGCAACAGAGAAGAAGATTCGTTTAGTTCTAAAAAATTTGCAATAAAAATTCAGATTTCAATAAAAACCGTTTTACCCTCCCCGGCAACGGCGCCAAAATTTGATTGAGGCTAACCTGCACACAAAATACGAAATTAGAGAACTTAAGAAAGAATATGTGCAAGTGCTCAATTCTTCCGCTATAGCAAGTGGCTATGCGGGTCGTGATCCACAAGGAGGGTTTGCGATGGAAGCTTTACGTGTTTTTATTGAAATCGTTAAGAAGAAAAGCGAAAGTTCTTCTCTGTTTTTAAAGTTAATAAAAAGAAAAGGAAAGTTATATTAAAGTTAAGAAGAAAGTGAAAGATGAAGAGGGTGGAAAAATCAGAAAACGGCGAAAGAAAGCGACAAGGAAGTGAAAAGGATGATTTAGAAGAGGTATTGTGTTTGTGATTTAATTTACAGAAATAAAAGAAAAGAAATAAAAACAATTGCTTACCTTCTTTTCGTCAAAAGCTTACCTCGAGTTTTCAGCAACGATTTTACCTTGAAGTGGAGGCATTCAGCGCATAGCCTATAAGAGTCGAGTGTTTGGTCTCTTCCACATTACATCATCAAGATACGCAAGCATGAAATGATACGGAGAGACTCACAATTCCATCGTCATGAGCTATCGGTGGCACTCGCAAAGGCAAGGCTCTTTCGATGCTTTTAGACTCACTTGGAAGACGATTGTACGAAAAAGAAAAGTAAAATAGAAAAGAAGAAGAAGAAGAAGACTAAATAGAAGTGCATACACAAAAAGAACACCGATTCGATTTCATTACAATCAAAGAAAAGAAATAAGTCTTACACCGGTGTTACTCCAGCTCAAGCTTCAGTCTTGTTCTTCGATGAAAGTCGATCTCCTCTGAATTACATAAATGAAAACTAAAATTACATAAAAAGAAAGTCTAAAAACCTAAACTAAGAAATGAAAACTAAGCTAAATCCTAGTCTCCGCATTCCCCCATTTTCAGTGCAGCAAATGTCTTTTTATAGGCAAAAACCCTAACAACCAAGATCCCGGGGAGGTCGGGGGAGCAAACGCTCCCCTAACTCCCCAAGATTGCCGCAGAATTGCGGCTTGGGCCGCAATTCTGCGGCACTGGTGTGGCCAGGTGGCCACACCCTGTTCGTGGGTCTGTCCGGGGTCTTCTTCTGGCTTTATCCTTTGTTGGTTTTGTCGTTGGAGCTCCGGATTCTGACGAAATGACCTTGGATTTCTTGGCTTTAACCGATCGATTCTGAGAGGATTCTTCTCAACAAGTTTTAACCTCTTGATTTTGCCCTGATTTTATTTGTGCGAATTAACTCTGATTTAATTCAGAATTCTGGTGGGCTTTTGGGCTCATTTCTCTTCATCTCCTTAAGGATTGGGCCTGCAAATAAATCAACAATTAATTAGGACAATGCAGGCTTTTATTAAAAATAATTATGAAAATGTGACATTAAATATGCAACATTAGTGACCAATCAGAGGTACAGTGATATTTGGAGACAATAACAAAGGAAAGGTTATTGGTACCTGCATAGTTGGTAACATTTCAAAACCCCTTATTGACAATGTTCTTTTGGTAAGAGGTTTAAAACACAATCTATTAAGTATTAGTCAATTATGTGATAAGGGTTATAAAATTGTTTTTGAAAAAGATGCATGTCTTATTTATGATACTAACATGAAAGATATTTTATTCAAAGATTTTCATAACAATAACATTTATGAATTATCTATATCTTGCATATCATCTAATGATGACTTATGTTTACTTGCTTCTAATAATAATTATTTTTTATGGCATAAAAGATTTGGTCATTTGAATATGAAAACTATTTCTAAGATTTCTAAATTTGATTTAGTTAAAGGTCTTCCAAAAATTGCTTTTAAAAAGGATTATTTTTGTGATTCTTGTCAATTAGGAAAACAAGTTAAATCATCTTTTAAATCTAAAGATTTAGTTTCTACTAAGAGACCTTTAGAATTGTTGCATTTGGATTTATTTGGTCCTACTCGTGTTTCTTCTTTAAACAAGAGTAGATATGTTTTTGTTATTGTTGATGATTTTTCACGGTTTTCATGGGTCATTTTTTTAAAAAATAAAAATGATACTTTTGATGAATTTGTAAGTTTTTGTAAAAGAATTCAAAATCAAAAGTCTCTAAACATAGTCACTATTCGAAGTAATCATGGAGGAGAATTTGAAAATGAATCTTTTTCAAATTTCTGTAATAAGTATGGTATTACACATAACTTTGCATTTCCTAGAGCATCTCCTCAAAATGGTGTTGTGGAGAGAAAGAATAGGACTTTGCAAGAGTGTGCTAGAACTATACTTATGGACAGTAATTTACCAAAATATTTTGGGCTAAGGCTATTGCTACTGCATGTTATGTTTTAAATCGTGTGCTTATTCGACCTATTTTAAACAAAACATCTTATGAATTATTTTATAACAGGATTCCAAAAGTTTCTTACTTTAAGATTTTTGGATGTAAATGCTTTATCTTAAATACAAAAGATGCTTTAGATAAATTTGATGCTAGATCCAATGAAGGTATTTTTGTTGGATACTCTACTCAAAGTAAAGCATATAGAATATTTAATAAGAAAATATTTACTATTGAAGAATCATTACATGTTAAATTTGATGAATCCTTGACTAAGCCTATTTCTAATACTTCTCCACATGATGATGATCATATTATAGATACTCCTATTGATAATATTGTTATATCTTCTGTTGATACTAACATTTCTAAGGATGATGAGACTTCTACCGAGTTACCGAAAGCATATGTTGAAGTAAGAAATCATCCACGTGATTTGGTTATTGGAGATATAAATCAAGGCGTTCAGACGAGATCCAAGTTGAACTACATGACACAAATTGCCTTCATATCACTCATTGAACCAAAGAATATCAACGAAGCATGTGCGGATGATTTTTGGACCATTGCCATGCAAGAAGAGTTGAACCAATTTGTCAGAAATGATGTTTGGGATCTTGTACAACGTCCTACTGATCATCCAGTCATCGGTACCAGATGGATCTTTAAGAACAAACTTGATGAAACAGGTGAAGTCATTAAGAACAAAGCAAGGTTAGTAGCACAAGGATACAATAAAGAAGAAAGTATTGATTTTGATGAAACTTATGCACCAGTAGCTAGGCTTGAATCTATTCGTATTTTACTTGCTTTTTCTTGTTTTATGAATTTCAAACTATATCAAATGGATGTTAAAAGTGCCTTTTTAAACGGATTTATTAAAGAAACTGTTTATGTTGAACAACCTCCAGGTTTTGAACATGAAATATTTTCAAACCATGTTTTTAAACTTAAGAAAGCTTTATATGGTTTAAAACAAGCACCCCGTGCTTGGTATGATAGATTAAAAAGTTTTCTTTTAAATTCTGATTTTAAGATGGGAAGAGCAGATACAACTCTCTTTATTAAACATGTTGATAAAGATATCTTAATCATTCAAATTTATGTTGATGACATTTTATTTGGATCTACTAACGATAATCTTTGTCAAGAATTTTCTAAGACCATGCAGAGTGAATTTGAGATGAGCCACATGGGCGAACTTACTTACTTTCTCGGTCTGCAAATAAAGCAAATGAAGGATGGAATCTTCATTTCCCAGTGCAAGTATGCAAAGGAACTGCTAAAAAGATTTGGCATGGAAAATTCTGGTCATAAGAATACTCCCATGAGTACGACTACATTTTTAGACAAAGATGAAAATGGTAAGAATGTTGATCAGAAACTCTACAGAGGTATGATTGGTTCTTTACTATACATTACTTCAAGTAGACCTGATATAATGTTCAGTGTATGCTTATGTGCTAGATATCAGTCAAATCCTAAGGAATCACATCTTAAAGCAGTGAAAAGGATTTTTAGATATTTAAATAACACACTCAATTATGGTTTATTTTATCCCAAATCAAGCACATTTGATTTACTATCATATAGTGATGCTGATTTTGCTGGATGTAAATCTGATCGGAAGAGTACTAGTGGTACTTGTCACTTTTTGGGACATTCACTAGTATCATGGTTCAGTAAAAAGCAAAATTCTGTATCATTATCAACAACCGAGGCAGAATATATAGCTGCTAGTGTTGCATGTGCTCAAATTATATGGATGAAACAAACCCTACTTGATTATGGCATGACTATCACAAACTCACCTATTATGTGTGATAATACTAGTGCTATTAATTTATCTAAAAATCCAGTTCATCATTCACGTACCAAACATATTGATATTAGACATCACTTTTTACGTGACCATGCTTTAAAAGGTGACATTTCTTTAAATTTTATATCAACTGATAATCAAGTTGCAGATATTTTCACAAAGCCTCTTAAAGTAGATACTTTTATGAAATTTAGAAGAGATTTGGGTATTTGCAATTTTTTTGATTTTTAAATATTTTTTTTAGAATTTTTCTAAGGCATTTTTACATGATTAGTCGACTTATTAATTCTTATTAGTCGACTTATACAGGCCCTAGTCGACTTGACAGTAACCCAGTCGACTAATTTGCATTAACAGAGACATAGTTTTTTGATTTTTCAAAACTTAGTCGACTAACTTGATTTACTAGTCGACTAGTCAATGTATTAGTCGACTAATAACAAACCTCAAGTCGACTAATTCTGTCATATTCTGTGTTCTGTTTTTCGGATTTAAGTTTCGAACCCGACCCGTTTTTCTTTAATTGTGGATCCAATATCTCTCTCTTTTAATCCTCACCCTTGATATCATTCTATGTTTGATCTCAACCACTCATTCCAAACTTTCTCTTCACAAAACCCTAAATTTTCCCCCAATTCTTTCTCCCAGCCGATGCGTCCAGTCTACTTCAGAAGGGTTTGAAGCGCCAGCAGCGACTGCAGCAATCAACAACTTTCTTCACTTCTCTTCCAATTTCTTGGTAATCTCTTTCAAATCCCTTCCATTTCCTTTCAGTTCTTGTGTTCTATTCCATCAATTTCAGTGCTCAACATGTCTAGGTCAAAGAAAACTAAGTTTACTCCATCTAGTTCATCTTCACAAGTTGATTTTAGGGCATTTCTCAAAAACCCTGCCCTAGAAGAAGATTTCATTAGATTGTCTTCCCTAGAAATTCTACCCGGTCGTTTTGTTAAATATGAAGACTTTTATGATTATGACATTGTCTCATATTTGTAAAATAGTGGTCTACTTCACATGTTTTCTACGGATTCTAGACAAGGCTATTATCCGTTCTTGATAAACTTGTTTTATACTAATTTGACCTTTGAAGATAATGAAGATGATGTTCACATTTATTCATTGGTTAAAGGTATAAATATAAAACTATCCCCAAAATCCATCGGCCGTATTCTGTCCATTCCTTATACCGGTCTCCTGCTAAATGATATTGAAATGGATAATGAAGAGGTCTTATCTAATATCTTTCTATCTGGACAAGGATTACCTATGACCAACAACAAGTTAAAACCAATTCCCCGTCTCATAGGTCGTATCCTTGCATACAATATTTGTCCCAAAACTGGAAGCTACAATTACTATTCACGAGAGTTAGCCACTTGCGTCTATGCAATTATGGCAGGCCTCGATGTTAATTGGGCAAAAATTGTATTTGATACCATGGTTAAGTCACATACTTCATTCCTTCCTTATGGAGCTTTCTTGACACACGTATTTCGGAAATTTCACGTTGATCTTGATTCCGAAACTAGTGTCGTCAAAGTCTTTGACCCATTTGATCGTGCTGCTCTCCACCGTATGAAAATTACTGATATTCATCCTCCTCCACAACAACCACCTTCTTCACCTCCACAAAGTTTCACACAACCTCCATCTTCCTCTACCCAACCTCCTTTCACTGAACCACCTCCAAACCAACCACCTTCTTCTTACACTGATGCATTCTACAATTCCCTGTCTGTTGAGATTGCCTCTCTTCATGCTCAACAACAAGTTCTTCAAGACACTTCAACTCAAGTTCTTCACAATCAATTTTATTGATGACTCGGTTTGAGCATATGCAACTTCAGATGGATTCATTTGCATCAACTCAAACAGAGATTCTAAACCTCCTGAAAACACATTTTCCGCCACCTCCTCCTCCCGGATCCGACATATGAAGATTATGGCGTTGGCATTTCTACCTGTTTTTTGCTTTTGCAGTTTTTACCTTTTTTCTGTATTTTTATGTTTTTAAGACTCTTTTTAAATGTGTATTCCAGTTTGAAAACATTGTATGTTTCTGCTTTTTGTTAATGACAAAGGGGGAGAAAAACTCTGTGTTTGTGTTATGATCTGAAAAGTATGTTCTGCTAATGTTTGTGTTATATAACTCTATGTTTGTGTTATGATCTGAAAAGTATGTTCTGCTATGTATGTTTCATATGATGTTCTGATGTTCTGCTATGTTGTGATCTGCAACTTGCTAAGTTCTGCAAATCTGACCAAAGCATATGTCCATGTTCTGTTTCATATCAGAAATCTGAAAAGTAGCTATGTCTTGCATCTGTTGACATATATGACATATGTGCTGTGACAAGCAAAATTGACATATGATGTTATGGATATTGACATATGGCAATGCAGGGGAAACTAACACTTTCTGCAGGGGCTACATATCATTTATAACCTATTTACTGCAGGGGAGTTTATCTGTCTGCAGGGGGAGTTTATCATTTCATATCACAAGGTTGTCATCATCAAAAAGGAGGAGAATGTTGAAGCCTACAAAGTTGAACAATTTTGATGATGGACAAGTGATGATGGACAAGCATTTATGATTACTCAACCTCACTTGAAGCCAGTTGAAGCTTACGGGAATTATTGGATATTTTGTGTAATTTTAGAATATTGTGAAAAGCCTTGAAAACTTACACAAAATACCCTTTCAAGTCGACTTGACCTTCTAATATAGTCGACTACACCATATATAGTCGACTTGCCAAAAATCATAGTCGACTAGATACTTCCAAAACAATTGACCAAGTCTCTGTTTGTTGTCTGTCAGGAAAGTTAGTCGACTTGACCCCATTGTATAGTCGACTAACAGATACCCTAGTCGACTATAGTTTTTCCCAAGTCGACTAATCTCCTATACAAAAATTTCCTTGCTCTCTGTTTCTGTCTGACATGAAACTTAGTCGACTTATCAAACTTGTATAGTCGACTAACACCCTATATAGTCGACTAACAGTGCTTATATAGTCGACTACATTCAGTTTTCCAGAAACCAAATATCTGTATCAGTCATTAGATAGTCGACTTACCCCTTATAGTAGTCGACTAACCTTTGGAAATTTTGTTCTTCTAGTCGACTAATCTTCTATCCTAGTCGACTAAAAGCAGTTGATAACTGCTGTGCAGTTGGTGAATTCTGGTGTGTTAACCAACGTTTCAAAATTCAAATTTGGCCTGATAACTACCCTAACTTACTATGAATTTCACCTATAAATAGGGGTATTGTCCTAGGGTCAAATCACCAATTCAAATCCAAAGTTTTCAGCCTTAAACTCTGTCAAAAATTCTGTTTTCTGAAAACTTGTTCTCTTTCAGTTTTCTTCACCAAATTCCAAAGTCCATTGTGAAGATTTCTAAAATCCCTCCCATAAGAAACCTTGTCCACAAGCACATTCAATTTCAAGGCTTATAGGATCATTGTAATCATTCAAAGAAGATCATTGTACAAGGGCGTCTTCTTGGAGTAGAAGAAAGTTGTACAAGGCGTTTGTTCTCTTGGTGTAAAGAGGAGTTGTGCACATTTGGCAAAGGGCGTTTGTCAAGTGGTGTACAAGGTATTGGTTGTGGGTGTACACAAATCAGGAAAGGAAAATCTCAAGCGGTTGGCTTGGGGACTGGATGTAGGTCACAAGGACCGAACCAGGATAACTCTCTTGTCTTTGCGTTTGAATTTTCTGAGTTTATCTTGTGCATTGTTTATTTCCTGCAAGTAGTTTGATTTAATTTTTATAAACACTATTCACCCCCCTCTAGTGTTGTGTTGCTTTGATTATAGATCCTACACTCCTGAACTCTTGAACTTCTGAACTACTGTACTCCTGAACTCCTGTATTCCTGAACCCCTGAAAAAGGGTGACTCCTGATATTATACTCCTGTTAATTCTCACAATTGGATAATCATGGTTATACTGTATACACTTATAGACATTATCTTTGGGCAATATATATTATAAAATACTCAACTTATACTGGGTGGGAGAAACTGATGGAAACCGGTATGACGTCATATTTATAATGGTGATATTTCTGAAGTGTCATGTGGGGCGCGTAATGAGAAGTCCCCAGAAGCAGTAGCCTGAATCTGAAGTGTCGTGTGGGGTGCGTAATGATAAGTCCCCGGAAGCAGTAGCCTGTAGTCCTGAGCTAGTCCCGGGCAGAGACGGGACCCACTATAAACATGAGCCATCAGATTTATTAGTTTCCAAATAATAACTCATCTTATTCATAAGTGAATGTATGTGTGCCGGTAGCACATACAAAAGCATATGAATCGGATGAATAACATAAACAACCAAACAGTTATAATGTGAGGAACGTGTGATATTTGGTCTCTCCTTTGTTCGGGTCCTGGTACTCACATATCAACCCAGGTAAGTTCTACAGAGTGCGAACTCTAGTATGGACTATCAGTGATGTGAGACGCTGGTAGGGAGGCGATTGAAATATCAAACGGTACTGATTATTATTATTGGATAAATTAAAATGCTATACCTCTATATTTCAGCTATAGTGTTGTGTTCTGAGTTGACACCCTGCCTTATGGTATATGATTTATATGACACAATGATTACTACTGACACACTATAATTATGTTATTCTTAGGGTAACTCAAGTTGTATAAACTCAGACGATGGCGATATGAAATATGTGGTAAATAGATAAGGGTTTCCTTGTTTGGATTATCCCCTTGACATATCTGTCCCGTGAATCCATAATCTGAGCTCGTACAACTAGTTTTGTCCATATTTATATTTATCACATGTTTAACTTATTTATCGCATATTTATATGTACCTATGCTTTCATACTGCCTTCTATGCATGTCTTCAGTTTCAGATTCAACGATATACATGATTTACTGTCGTTCCTTTAATTTCTCTTATGTTATTTGTTATTACTTGTACCTGCATACTTGGACCACGTACTTGATCATGTACACGTATACCTATTATGCACGCCATTTGGTTTCATATATGTACTCGCAGGGTTGTGTCTGACAACCCTAAATTCTCATGTGCAGATCCTAGAGACCGGACCTTGGTGACCTTACTGTAACTGATCAGAGTGCGCAGCGGATCCTTCTGTGACGACCAGAGTGTAGCAGAAGCTTGGACGTCGCCGTAGCTCTTCCTTCCTGCTCTTCTCTTGTTTAGCTCTCGAGGTCTCTCTCGCTGCTCGTGAGCACCTCTCAGCTTTTGTATATCTCTTCACATTATGTACTCTTGTATTTTCTAGTGATGTAATATTGCTTTAATATTGTATCACTCTCTGTGATAATCATGTACTTGTACTTTTCTATTGGAATATATATTATCTCTGTGCTCCGCACTCTGATTCTTGCATGTACTGAAGTTTAGCGTATAGACGTGAGGGTATTTCGACCTGCGTATATACGTCGCAGTGACGTCTCCGTACCCGCCAGATCGGGGCGTCACAGATATTAACTCCCTAAGCTAGCAATTGTTTACAGCTTGGCAGACTAGCCTCTCTAGCGGCCGAGTTAGCCTTGTTAAAGGCTAATTTAACCTTGCCAATTGGCAAGTTAGCCTCGTCAAAGGCTATATAACCTCTCCCAACGGGCACAATGAATGTTAGCTGATTTTTAGGGGTCCACTACCCGTTATTAAGCCTATAAATAGCCCACTAGCAGGTTAGGCTTAGGGGCTTGAAGTGATTCAAGTCCAAGGCTGTTTTTTTGATTAACTGAAATGAATTACAAGAGAATCACTCTCCCAACTTCTAATTCTATTTTTAGAAATTCATTTCTCTCTCATCCGTCAAGGATAAACTATTAGGGTGTTAACACCCTCGATCTTTCGATTCTCAAAGGATTTTCAAAATCAGGCGAGAAGAAAATTCTCAAGTAGAAAGCTCAAAGACTGAATCATTCGCATCGTTAATGGGACAAAGTGACAGCACGTTGGTCAGACTCCCACTAGCATATTTTCCCAGAATCTCAGTAGAGAATTCTTGTAATTTTTCTTCTTAATTAAAATTTTTTGTAAGTTTTCCCCGTTGAATTCTCAATGGAAAACAATTCTTAACTAAAGTATGATATTAACAGTGTGTAGTGTACATGATATATGAAATGAGTAGTCATGAACATAGATATTTCAACTATATAATCAACTTACTTTAATTTATTATTCAATTAATACTGATGTGTATATAAGTAACATGTCTCTGTGTTTCCATTATAATTCTGTATTATAATGATTATCATACCATGCACAGGTATCATATTCAACACATGTAAAGTACATACACCTATTTAGATATCACTCAACATACTCAGTGATACACATATCACCCCATTCATCCTTACATACATACACCATTCGATCATTCCCCATGTCCGCCATGAATGGATGGATGTATACTATTCGGGCACACCCCCTATCCGTCACAAATAAATATAGTTAGTAATTCACTACACACTCTACCATATACTCCGCCATAATTCCGTCATATCACAACATGTCAATTACATGATGCATGCACGCATTTGTCATTTAGTATATCAATCTATAATTAGCATCAATAATTATTCATACATGATCACTTTACCGGTAATTAAAGTTCATATCCATTTTGAGTTCAACTCTTCGATTCTTTTCAAATTCATTTTCATAACTTGTTGTCATAAATCACAAATTAGCCATATCTATACATTTATCAGAAATTCACATTTGTGATTATTTTATAATTAAATCTAATTTATCAAAAACCCTACTCACCTTTCCCTGATTTCATTAATTACCATCGCTACGAATAGCTCTCATCTCTACAATCGCAACGGTTCACGAATCGTCCGAATCTGACTACGGATGGCCAAGTTATCGTCCGAAAATCAAAACCATTGATTTGGGGTTAAATACATAATATCTAAAATTGTCCAGGGGGCTAATTATAATTTTCAGGGTCTAAAATGTAAATAATTTAAACACTCAGGGCTCAATTGAAAATTTACCTCTTTAAGTTAAACAGCTCGGGTCAGACCCTTGTTGGGTCAGGTTGGGTTTAAAACCCCAACTCCCAAAACCCATTATGGGTTCCTTAAATATCAACAACAAAAGCAGCAGGGGCTGCCCGCGCGCTGCCTGGCCTTGGCCACTGGCGCTCTAACTACTGATGCCTGGCTAGCGCGCCTCTGGCCGGCACCAGTTACCCCCCGGTCGCCGTTCGGTTTAGGCCAAAAAGAGAGAGTTGTAGAGAGAAAGGAGAGAAAGTAAGGAAGGAGGGGTAACGAGCACCGCCAATCGTCGGCCTGGCCTCCCCCTGGAGCCACCTACTCGCCGCTGCTCCGATCTCGCTGCTATGCCGGCCAGCAAGAGGAAGAAGAGAGAGAATAGAGGTGAGAGAGAGTGATTGAGATGAGAGAGAAGTGGGGGGAAGAGGACGAGTGACGCTTTTGGACGCGGCCACTGCCGCTCCGACAGCCTCTCACCGGCATCCTGCCTTCGCCGCCAGCAACAAAAGAGAGGGGAAGAGAGAGAGTGAGGGAGTTAGTAGAAAAAGAAGGTGAAAGTAAAAATGAGAAAGTTTAGCCATTTTTTCCCTTTCAATATATTGTTTAATTATCCCTCAATTTGTCACCCAGCACTCAATTTTCGAGAACTGATCCCAATCGTCCACTCCTAATCTCCATGCATACTTGTTCCCCACTCACATTATTTATTTTAGTATTTAACTTGGTATTTATATAATGGTATTAATACCATATGTATATTACATGTATGTCCACTTAAGATATTACTTCACTAGCTCTCCGCTTGTACATGAATAATTTATATACATATATATGTGTGCATATACACACTCTCCCATGTATGTATATCATTTTAATGTATTCTATATATATAACTTGTATTCACCAATTTAGAATACAACAATACTATTTCCCATTTCATGTAAATTCCAACAAATTATTATCGCCAAAATTATCAGTTCTTAATATTGGTTCCACTTACAGGCCTCATCTCATTAATCTAAAATTAGAATATTAAATTGGAGTTTAACAACCCGGTGTTATAAGAGAGAGAGAGAGTGTGTGTACACACACACATATATATTTGTGTGTGTGTGTATATATATATTTTAAATCTCCACTCTATTTACAAAACATAGAGATTTGTTCTCTAAATTTCTCATTAGTCATGTAACTAAAAAAAATCCAGTCTCAGATATAATAAATTCAGATTAATTAAAAGCAGGTATTATCTCATAATTGAATATTAGAACATAAATTGATATTTAAAAAATAGGATTGTTACATTAAGCATAATTAATCGTTCACTAACTAAGTAATTAAATTATCGCCTCTAATTATTCTTGATATTCATATAATTGAGTAATTAAAAATTAATTTAGGGTTAAACAATTCGGGTGTTGCACACAATGAGATCAACTCCCAATCCGTGCAAGCCATTGGCTTATGATCTATACCCTAATTATAATGATCTCCAAAGAGAAAGGAATCATATAATTTTAATTTCACAATCAAAGGTCTTAAAGAACTTTAGATGTGCAAGTGTACAACCATCCCATACAACCAAGCATTCGATATTGTATCATTAAGAAGAAGAGGTCATTTGAAGGGGAGAGAGCTTTTCTCCATTATATACTTCTTTGTTGGCCCTTTAGTTCTCTTAAAAGCTGCAGTTGATTAAGCTTTTTTTTTCTTGTTCGTTTTTTAAAAAAAAAGTTGTTAGAGGCTCCATGGGGTAAATATTTTAGTATGATGCATGCATGCCTCTTTAATTTAAATCGCTTTAAAATTTATTATTTAATACTTGGGTGACGTAGATTCCACGTTGCTTGCTCCTCGGATGCATGTGGCTCTTTTTATTCCTGATGGGGAGCACAAGAGTCTGTTGGCTTTTGGGCAAACACAAGTGATGTTTGCTCAATCAATTCCGGCCGTCCACCAAATTATTTGAGTTGTCAAGCAAAGTGAGATTTAATTAACAAATCGTAGAGTTGCAATGAACCCTAACCCTAGTGAAGGGAGGGGAAAAACTATAGGATTTGGAAGCAAATTCTGAAGATTGTCCTTTGATGTGCTTTGACATATTTGTTCCCTGAAGTTCATTATCAGGGTTGAAATATCTGAACACGAAGACTCTTTGATGATGAAAATCAAAGGGCTTGTTCATTGATCATTAAAAACCATGAGTTCATGTGTGATGATTGTGTAGTCGTTTTGGAGATGAGAGTAAATGAAAACGTTGAAGTGCTTGTTTCTTTTGAAATAACCATGACAACTCATACGATATTAAAATTGTACTAGATTGTACTACCATTATATTAACAAGTGGGGTCACGCTAATAATTCATGAAGGTAGACCCTATATATTTATAATAGTATAATATAGTATAAAATTCGCAGTACAATAAGCATTATCCTTCGATATAATGGCTGGTTGTGATTAACGGAAAAGGCTAGATCACTAATTATTCTCACTCGCAGAGAAGATGTATTTCTCAAAGTTATCTCTGAAAGTAGATCTCAAAAGCTCAGTATATTCTCAGCATAGATCTCAAAAGCTAAGTATACGAAGTAATGAACAATTAATGTTGCTAGCTACATTGTTCCACTTGTACAAGAGCTAGTGTAAATTTGCAATAATTTGGGATCTCTGAATTCTAGCCAAAAATTTGAATCCCTACGCTCGAGAATTTTAATAGAGAATTTAAGTGTCAGTTGCCTCCGAGTCATGACTCGTGGGCTTAGCTGTTTCCCTTTCATGAGGCATGCACAACACTAATACAAGGAAAGGAGTGAGAATCTCTCGATAATGATAACTCACATGGCCAAAATTTGTGCTAATCATGCTCTTTTAAGCTATTTTAGAGAAATTTCTTATTTTATATCACTAAACTCTTTTTAATTAACTAATTAGCAACCATGAATCACATTTTATTAACTTATTAAACCCCCAAACGAAGGTTCCCCCACTCTACATGAAAGGCCACAGTTCCGGTTCTCAAGGTTCACATTTTATTAACTTACTAAATATTTTTTTTTTTAAAGAAAAAAATTAGTCTCAAGTTTCAAACTGGAAAAACCCATTTTAATAAATGAATAAATTATGTTGGTCCTGACTACTAATCAAGAGATCATGATCAACTGATCCAACTGGTCAGATCGGTGAAAATCAAGCGAGAGGTTTTTCGTTTAATTGAACGTTTCTTAATTACAGAACTACCTTTTAAACCTTTCCATAGACACCAATCGGACTGATATTTTGTCAGTCTTATATTAGTAATAAATTAGCAAGATAAATAATTCAACAATGATTTATCTAGAAATAAAATTTATTAAAATAAATATTCCAGTATGAATACCTTAATCAGCATAATCCCTGTAATAAGAACGTCAGTTCAAAAAGATAGAGAACATATTGAATTCAATAATTCCACAATCAATATTTAAAATAAATATGTATTAACAATAATTCGTGCAAAACTGAATGTTAGTATAAACAGACAAAGTAACAGAATAAGAACCAGATTTTAGAGTGAGGTAAGCATAAAAACGAATCCCCTTAAGTCACTTACGCCCCTTGCTACGGTGCATACAGGATAATGGACGCTAATCTCCCAAGATACAACACTCCTTCACGTGTTTTGCGCAGCAATTTGCAAAACTACGTACCGTCGAATCAAAGTTAACACGTACCTTCTATTTGACTGGAAGTTGAAACGGACCAAAGGACTACAAAAATTTTTGAAGAAAATTTTTATCTGAACAAGCCTTATATTCAAAAAGGAGAAAAAAATGAATTTTGAGTTTTTTTTTATCTCTTTGGAGTGGTATTCTGCCCTTTGCGTAGTAATCAGAGGAAATCTTTCGGTTGTAATGGGTGAAACCCTTCAGAACAGATTCATCTGTTCGGTTGAAACGGGCACAACCTTTTTGAATAGATACATCAGTTCGCTGAATAAACACATCAGTTCGGCCGAAACAGGTTGTCCTCGAACATACACATCCATTCCGTCGGAACGGGCGCAACCGTTCTGAATAGACATGTCCGTTCGCCGAATAGACATGTCTGTTATCAATTCGCATACCACTTTCAATGTGAGACTAAAGGGTTTTCACTCTTTTTGATCCCATTTAACTCTTGTTTTAGGCCAACTTTTGACTTGAATATCTCATTCATTCAGAAACGAAATTGAATATGTGAATATACCACGCTCATCACAATGGAAGGAGAACAAATTCCAACCATCACTCGTGCGATTCTAGCAGCGGGTCCCACCTAAAATTCAGCTCGAATTTCCCTAAAAAAATCACTTAGTTAATTTCAAGTTTTCAATAATCCCCCACAGCGAATAGAGTTCAAGAAAATATACACGCTATGTGACTGACTTTATAGTGAAAGGCACTTTAGAAAAGAAACTGCATTAGAATAGGTGAACTAGGTATTGAACTTTTCATAACGAAAGCCTTATCAGACTTACTAGTCAATCAGTGAACTAGGTCTTAAACTGTCAGTTGTTTATGTAAACCAAATCAATAGGCTTCACTTAGTAACTTTCCAAAATCAACCTTGATTCTCGGTTGTCTCTATTTCAGCCCTAGACATTCTTGATTTCAGAGAGTGTAGGAAATCACAGCCTCTACAGAGACTCCCAAAGAGCCAACCCAGCTCAACACTCACATAGGTGATCATCCCATTAAGAGTAATTTACTCTACTCCACTTATTTTGATAACAAGATATATGTATCATTAAAAGTGTTAAGCTTATCCTAAGCTTTTCTTGTAGACAGTACTTGCGTTCACCATAGAAATGAGTTGGACTCAAGTTCTTAAATACTTACTCGCAGAGTCAATCATAATCAGTTTTTCCTCTTGAAATTAGTCTGTAGGATCTCCAGTCATTAAGTGTGTAATGCCCCGATCCCACAGATACGGGGATGTCACTGCGACGTATATACGCAGGTCAGAAATACCCTCTCGTATATATGCTAAGCATCAGTACAAACAAGAATCAGAGTATGGAAGCATGTGGTGCATTATACATTCCAACATATGAGTACAATTACAAAGTTATCACCAGAGGTGACAAATATTACAAGAATATTACATCACTGATAGGCGCAATTGTGAGAATACAAAGAGATGTATATGTATGAACAGTACAAAAGGGCGCTTACGAGATAGCAGGAGATGCCACGAACCAACCAGGGGAGCAAGGAAAGGACTGGAGATACAACTGGTCTGTCTACTCCCCAGCAGCAAGCTTGGTCCTCAGTAAGAAGAATCCCTTTCAGTCCAAGCTCCGAGACCTGGACATGAGGATCCAGAGGAGTCAGAACTCCCTGACGAGTGGTGATGCGAATGCCAGGTAGCGAGCATAGATAAGCACACGTGTATCGATAAATCCAAATCATAAACATGCAAACCGTGTCGTAGGCACAAGCATACAGGAGCAAGTAGATATACAACAATTGATATCAAGCAGGAACTACTCATGGTATGATAAGATAAGAGCAGGAGACTGGTGGAATAGAATATAAGTGGAAAGGCAGGACATGAACAGGTATAGTATAGTAATCATAAAATCAGAAATCCGAAGTAAAACTTGATGAATGCAATTGTGATGAAACAAGTGGTATAACCAAGTTTGTAGAGCAACATAACAAGTTATTATCTTGGCATTTTATTATTATTACTCGTCCGACCCATATATCTAGGTATGTGTCCTGGTGTACATCTCAACACACATACATCCATATATAAGTAAGTCGAGGTTGGTTATTATTGAAAGCTGATGAAGAACTGATAGCTCATACTTATAGTAGTTCCCGTCCGCCCGGGACACAGCCATTGTGGGCCTTAAATCCCCCTAACACGCATCTTTTGGGGGCCTGAAATCCCCTAACACGAATCGTCAGTTTTATTTAGTATTCAACTACTATAAGTAAGGCACCATACCAGCATCCATCACTTCCTCCCATTCCCCGTGCAAGTTATCCTTTTTATAGCTTATTAACAATATTATCAGATTTCGGGAATGAGTAGGATCATAACTGGTCATATCAGGAGTACATAACAAGCATAACGGGAGTTCATAACAAGAGATCAAGTACTACATTTCCGTAATGTGATAATCATGGGTAGAGAGTTAATCATAACAGGTATAAGGTCTCAACATGCCAATGACAAGTGATCAGGCAGGTGACAGGTAATAAGTCATGTCATAACAAGGAACAAGTGATAAGAGATAACATAACAGAAGCAGGTGTCCAGCAGTAGCATGGTAAATGATAACACATCAGTTGTCAAGTGATACATAATGCAAATACAAGTCGATCCGATAAAAGGGAAAAATCGAATGGAGGCGAGGACACTCGCCTAAATCGAAAAATACTGTGAAATCCCCGATCTCCGGAATTCAGGTAACTAACGCGTAAACGCGTTCAATAAAGTAAAGATCGTATTATGTAGAAGAGGAGAGAGAATGAGCCAGAAGGAGAGAGAATGAAGACGCGGGAACCGCAGACGCGGGAGCCGCGTTGCGGAGATGTCACAAACGCGGGGTTCGAGACCCGCGTTCTAGCAAGGACACGAGGAGAACGCAGACGCGAGCATGAACTCCGCGTCGAGTTGATATAAGAACGCGAATGTCGCGTTAAATAATTACTTGGACGCAGGGGTAAAATCCGCGTCTAGTAATCACACAACAAGAGAAAGGGGGAGACAGAGAAATAAAAGGGAGACGCAGGGAAAGGGTGAGAAGGGGACGCAAGGGAGAAGGGGAGAGGGAGACGCAGGTTTGGAATTAAAGGAAAGGAAGAAAAAGAAGGGAAGAAAAGAGAAGGGAAGAAAGAAAGAAGGGAAGAAAAGAAAGAAGGAAAGGAAAGAAAAGAAAGAAGAATGGAAGAGGGGATGGTCGGCTATATTGCCGGCGGCGGCCGGAGGTGGCCAGAGCTGGTCGGAAGTGGCCAGAGATGGGTGGCCAAAGCAATATGTGGAGGGGTGCAAGTGTAGTTAAAATGAAAAAATTGGAGTTTTCGAAATGTTGTTTTCAGAGAGCGACGAGTAGGTCTGTTGGAAAGAGCAGGCCGAGGAGAGGAAGGTGGCGTGGTTCGTGGTGGTCAAGGTGGTGTAGGTGGTGGTGGAAATGATGGTGAAGTTGGTGGTGAGAATGGGTTGTTTGGTGGAAAGAGAGGAAGAAGAAGGTGGTGTGGAGGTGTTGTTGTTGTTGGAAATGGAGGAGGAGATGGAGGGGAGAATGGCGGAGGAATTGGTGGAGGAATAGGAGGTGATGGTGGTGAAGATGGCCGGCCAAGGAGGGAGGCAAGGCTGTTTTTGGGCTGTTGGTTTCGTGGCCTGCTGTTGGAGAAGAAAGAAGAGAAAAAGTGAAAGAGAGAGAAGGAGTCGGGGTGTTTATATAAAGGGTAGGAATTATTATTACAAGTGTGCCATTGTTTCAAAACAAAAGAGACGCAATCAAATGAATCTTGCGTCTCATGTCACCCAGACTTGCGTCTAGGCCAAAGAGCTAGACGCGGAAATAAAATCCGCGTCCAAGAAAAACGCGAATGTTGCGTTTGATGAAAAAGACAAAAAGTCATGATGACAAGTTGCAGGGCATAAGCATTAAATGCAGTATGGAGAGGATCTCTGCATTAAGTGTTGAATCTAGGTTAGGTGAAACTTGAGTCTAGCGAGGAGAGAGAAAATAGAAAAAAAAGAGGAAATAAAATATCTGGATAAAATTCCGGAATTTAGGAAAACACCGAAAACTCCGGAAAAGTCAGAAAATGAAGTAGCTTGGAAAGCTTTTCAAAAATTCTCAAAAATAATAAATATTATTTTAAGATGTGTGGCGAAATCGGTTTTCAGAAATTCAATCAAATTTTCAAAATAAAAATCCTGAAACCTACCGTCGACACCGGGTCGGCCGGATTTTTGATAAAATCTGAAAAATCCCAGAAAATGCCTGAAAGGAGAAAATATAATTCTAAGAAGTAATATGAAAGCGTAATCTAAAAATTTGATTGCAATTGTAAACTAAAATTCCTGGAATCAACCAGTGATACTGGCCGACACCAAATCCAGTGGAATTTTGATAAATTCAGAAAAATCTCAGAAAAAGTACTTAGATAGAAAAATGTAATTTTATGAAGTTATGGGAAAGTCATTTTTAAAATTCAACTCCATTTGTAAATTAAAAATCTGAGAATCGGTCAGTGGTACTGATCAACACCGGTTTTGAAGATTTTCAATTTAATTCTGAAAAATTTCAGAAAATCATGAAAAATCTAAAATATTGGAAAATGATGTTTGAAACTTAAATCGGTCAAATCTGACTACTATAAAGACCAAATCGAGCAATTAACCTGAGATCGGGTCCCCGGTTCAGACTAGGGCTGACTCCGAGTCCACAAATCCGGATCCAAGGTCAAACGATCATATAAATAATTTATAATACAAAACAAATATAGGAAGTAAATCAAAAAAATACGATCGAGAAATCTGAATACGCAACTAAGTACGTATTCCGGGAGCGGGGTGTTACAAAGTGAGCTTTGAAAGTACACCTAGAGGGGGGTGAATAGGTGTACGGCTAATCTAGTGAACTAAATGCGAAAATTAAAACTTAATTGCAACTACACTTAATGCAACCAACGAGTGTAGCCGAATTCCCGGTGAAGGGCTCTAGACTAACTCCTCTTGATTCCTCTAAATAAGAGTTGAGACGCTATATGAAGCTCTCGTGGTTAAGCACAAGTGAGGCACACACAAACAAGCCAAGCATGTAATATGAATGAGCAATATGAAATGATGCAATGGCACAATATAAAGAGAGAGTTAGAGTCAATGGATCAAACGCAAATGACGAGATTTGTTTCGAGGTTCGAGCACCAAGCTCTACGTCCCCGCCTTCACCCAGAAGGATTTTCAATCCACTAACTTGTCCACACAGGACTCCCACACAGGGAACCTCCACTGTGGATTTGGGGCAACTACAATCGGGAGTACACAACTCCTCTCTCAATCCGATACAACCTCTCACTAGAGGCTAGGTACAAAGCCACAACAAGCACCACCTCACACAAGAGGGGTAAGCCCTTAGCCAAACAACCACAATCCACCTCTTCACTAAGAGGGATACCAACACAACCTCCACTATCAACCTCTCACTAGAGGGATACCCACAATCACCTCTCACTAGAGGGATATCACAAATAAAGGGGGGTACAACACTTGGTGGTTTCCACAACCACAAACTATCTCTTTCTCACAAAAACAAAGATCCTAATAGATAGGATAGTATGTAAGCTCAAGTGTGAGAAATCAAGGTGTTTGAAAATCAAATAATAAAGAAAAATACTTGGGAAAACACTTTGAATTTGATAGAAATGACGAACAACATAAATATCCCAAATCTCTATTTTTCTTTGATTTTTCAACCCTTGAAAACAAATGAAGATAGATCTTTTTGGCTTAAAAACTCTTTTGAAAACTTGTGTTAAAACACTTGTAAATGGGAGAAATTTTGCTCTTAAAAATCTTGGAGAAAACCTCTCTCAAAAATGGGTATTTATAACCCAAAAAGGAATCTGCCCGTTGGCAGCTGACAAGGCTAGAATTGGCCTTCCGACCGGCCGGTCAACCGGCCAACGGTCAAATTTCTGACCGTTGAGCCTTCCGGTCGACCACCCAGTCGACTGGGCCCTGAACCAGAGAGCAACGGCTCTCTGGCCGGTCGATCGGGGCAACCTGAGAGTGGGTTGCCTTCAGTCGGTCGACCGTACGGTCGACCGGCCAAACCCAAGCCTCGTAGGGGATTTTCAGAACTGAAAAACTTGGTTTTTAAATACAAAATAAATCCCATAAAATTCTCTAAAAATCCACAAAAATAGTTTTAGTATAATACATTGATATACAAACTTGTATAAAAAATTTCAACACATATTTCAAACAATTTGAACCATTTTTGTGACTTAGAAATTTTGTCGAAAACCAAAATCTGTATTTTCTAAAACTTGGATTTTTGAATTGAAAATTTGTTTTGTCCAAAACTCATCCAAACACAAAAACATGATATTTAAACAACTTTTAGGCATGTAGTATATGGATATAAACCAAGATATATATCAATGTTTTTGACATTAAATCTGAAAATAAGTTTTGTTAAAATACAAAACCTAAATACATGAATAGGTTATCAAACTAAGTTTGTCTAACTCTATGAAGCATACATGTATATAAAACAATTCTAATATACATTAAACTATGTAAACTTATTTTGATACTATCTATTCATGAAAACCAAGATCGGTTAAACCAAAAACCGAAAACCAATAAACATGAAAACTTAAACAAGTGTGTGTGTTGTGAACTTGAGCATATCACACTATCTAATCTTTACACATGGATCTAAAACATAAACTAAACTAAGTACCGAAGTCTTCTTGACGAACTCCGTCTTCAAGCCGACTCGATCCAAACCGTGATCCACCGAGCTTGACTCCAACGAGTGCTATATATGATCTTTGATGCTCGGGCTCTTGAATCACCATGTGAAAGGCTTCAAAACTCCTTTGTTGAAGCTAATCATCTACTAATATCTTCGTTAAGGATCTGAAACTAAACATCACAAGATTGTTAGTAAACATAACTTCATGAGTTAATCATCATCAAAACTAGAGTGGAAGGCCTCTGGGCCAACAATCTCCCCCTTTTTGATGATGACAAAACTCATGGAGTTATATATGCATGGATTAAAGTAAATCTTCAAAGAAACTCCCCCTTAACTCATGCATCACAATAAATAATAATATATGGCAATGAAGCACATGAATCTAAACAAACATATATGCAAATATAAGGAGATAAACATGCATAAACAAGCATGAAACACATCAAATTCGTTTCTCCTTTTTGCAAAACAAAACAATATGCATAAACAAGAAATCTTTTCCAAAACATGCATATATACTGAAATACTTCTCCCCTTTTTGTTAATCATCAACAAAGAGGTTAAAGTAAACACAAAAATAATGTTCTCCCCTACAAAGAGGTGAACTCAAATCAATCAATAAAAGATATATGCGATATACATTCATGAAGAGGAAGACGCTAAGTTAGCTTCCCTACATACATGCATTACATGAAGAAGGGATGACAAGCCCTAATTCACATGACACATAATATGCAATACATAAGAGGAGATGTGAAGCTCCCCCTACACACGTGTACCGCATAAAGAAGAGTTGTCAAGCTCCTCAATATAAGATACACTCAACATGAATCTATATGTAGAAGAGATGTTAAGCTCCCCTTGCATATAGACAATACAAATCAAAACATTTTTAATTTTCTCATTAAAAACAAATTTTGAGATATCTTAGTAAATCAAACAAAAATTTTAAGGTACTTCTTGTAATATTAAGATACCACTTGTAAATAAACATTACAAATTTTGAATTTTAATCAAAAATAGAATCATATTGATACCAATAAAGATATTGAGGATTATTTCACATTTTTGATAGCAATAAAAATACCAATTTTAAAAATAATGCATAAGCTTATTAAAACATCAATTGAGATACCAATTGAAAATAAGAGTTTGATTCAAGCTTAGCATAAACAAACTTGTGCTTTAAACAAGTAAATATCTTTGAGAATCGAGCACAAATAAATCATATATATGTATGAAAATAGAATACCAATAGAAATTGATATTATTTGAAGTGTAAGCATACGTATATATAAACATATATATATGAGTATACAAAAAGAGTGTCAATATTGATACCAATTGAAACAATCCAATGATACCAATTGAAAACATAATATGATCAAGTGTATAACTCATATTACCTACCACCCATTTCATGCACAAGTTTAAAAATATTTTCAATAATAAGCATACAAGGCATGGTCGCCCAACCAACCGCCCTTTAATAGAAAGGGTTTTCAAAAATAGGTTTTGAAAATAGTTTAGCATAATTGAAAACTCTTCCAAAATGAAGAATACGAACTAGTTATAAGAAAAATTTGTAAACTAGTACGAAATCCTTCAAGTAAGGAATAAAATAAAATTATATTCCATGAAACATGAAAATCATCAAAACGATTTAATCTTCAAGGTATATGTATGTCATGTTCAAACTAAAGTATACATACATATCTAAACATAACGAGTCCACAAAAGTATATGGATGAACTCAAGTGGCTCAAGAATGTATATGTATATCTAATAGTTTAGACAAAATGGACATATTCATGAAGTTAAACATAAACACGAAAAACATGTAAAATTGGGAATACAAGTCAAATGCATGAATCATCAAAATTAGGCTATACTAGTACATCTAATGGGTACAAATGAGCGTTCAAGTACAAACATATAATGATCTATTTGTGACTCACTAGTTGTACAAGTATATATCCAAGTCTTAATGAAAACAAACATCTGAACATGTAATTAAAACATGAAGCATGAAAATCAATATAAAACTTAATATGATCATTATGTACATGCACATGCATAGATCTAGGACATACACATTTGTTAAAAATAAAGTGAGAATACTAAATATAAATCCATATAAAATATGGGTGTCTCAAATAACTAAACATGTATATCACTAATCTAAATCTCATGACATATAACATACTAATCATAAAACATCAAGACATACTAAAAATGAATAATATGAAAGCATGTAAACATAAATGAGAGTTAGAGATCGTTACTAAAACCATGAAGGCAACTCTCCAAGTCTCCAAAACAGGGTGGTCCTCCCACCAAACTCCCCTTGAAAGTGATGCATCCAAAAAGTCCTCTTTAAGCTCGGAACGCATCCACCTCAAGGCACCATCACTCTCACGTCATGCGAGAGCCCACACCTACATCAAATATAATAGGGGTGGTCTTTGGTACCCATACTCTTTTGGGTCCATGGGGGTTAGCACCTTTCCTAGCCCAAACAAACTTAGTTGCTAAATTTACATCATGTATCTTATCATAGCAAAATTTAGCAAGGTGGCCCTTACGTCCACAATGTGTACATATGTACACATGAGCATACATCGTGTTATGGGTGTGTACGTGCGAAGCATTTTGATTAAGACGAGAAAGGTGTATGTAAATGTGTTTGATGTATCCTTTCCTATCTCCGCTATAGCATAAGGCTATACCGAGTCGATTCTCAGGGAGAGCTAGCGATAGAAGCGTTACGAATCGTAGTGAAGAAATGTAAACGAAGTGTCTTCTTTGCTTAATAGAATAAAACAATCATGAACAAGAAATGAAAGAATGGATGAATATGTTCATGATGGAAAGTGGAAAAGAAATCAAGATTGGATTTGGTATTAACACTAGAAAGAATGAAATGGAAGAAAACAAACCATGACTAGCTTACCTTACTACCTTACCAATACTTACTAAACTCCGTGATAGTGAAGGCGTGCCTTATGTTGTCACTCCATCGGCGTAGGTTTCGTCTTGCTTGTTGATCTAATTACTTTCTCATGTAGATGAAGGGTGGTTTAACCCATCGGAGAAGAGAAGACCATCCAACTTGCAAGATGAACTATAGCAATCACCCATGAGTTAGTGAAGATGGCAAGGCTAGTGGTTAGCTAGTACATGATAGAAAAATTAGCTACAAGCCATTAACAAATAAAAGTAAAGCATGAAGTAAAATTGCAAGGAAATAAAAGTAAGCAAGTAAAGAAAGCAATTAAACTAGAACCAAGCTCAAGTAGAGGAAGGAGAATGGATGAATCCTTGTTGCTTCAAGTTGTCACACCTTGATTACACAAGCTCTCTCTCTCTCTCACAATCTCTCTCTTTTACAAAGTATCTAGGGAAGAAGAAGAGGGATCTAAAGAACTAAAACCAAGAGAAAAACCTAAGAAATTACAACATCAACTAATTTCTCCTCTCTTCTCCATTCAGTCTTTGCTCGCAGGTCTAAATGCAGTATTTATAGGCACAGAGAGAACTCTCCAGAAGACGAACAGGTGGCCAAAATCTGGGATTGAATGGCCCAGATTTTGCGGTGGATCCGCGGCAAGGCGCGGCACTTTTGTGGCCGTTGGATCCCAAATTTTTGTTACAAGTTTGTTACGAGGTTGTTATCCACGTGGCCTTCTAGAATCTTCAGTTGTTACGCGGATCTCTCTAGATTCTGATTTCAAATTTGGGCTTTATCTTAATCTTGGATTTAATCCCTTTAATTATTGCTAATTAAAGTGATTAATGTACTTTCTCTCCATTAGAGTGTGAACCTGCAAATATATAGAGAAGATGAGTAAAAATCATATATTTATTACAAAAATGCATGGGAATAATGAGGTAAAATATGCAATATTGGATCACAATCACACCCCCACACTTATTCTTTTGCTCGTCCCGAGCAAAAACAAAGAAAAAGAAAAGAAAATCCTAACTACCAATTTTATTACACCACTTTCGCAGGTGACGCGATTGCACTGAGCATGTGCAACAAGCCGTTAAACCTCTAGGTTACCCTAGAGGAGGAGTGTTGTCTCCTGAGGGTTTTCAGCGGATTACACCCACAAAATCCATAAAGAAAGAAGACAAATGTTAGTGTTTTGAAAACGCATTTTGAACAAGAGATATGTTTACGAACTATTTTTGTAAAAATTTAAGTGATCTTAGGTCATAAGTCCACCTATAATCATTCTTCCTTAAACTTAGTCTCCATGCAAGATCTTGTTCTTAATTAAGGTAAGAATTCAAAATTGGATTGAATATTTTATCTTTCATAAAACCTAGATAATATGCACACCGTGCTCTGTGAAAATTTCTGGGATTTCAACTCCAACTATCAAGCCATTTATTTATTTATATTTATTTCTTTTTCTCTTTTTTCTTCCCTTAGTTTAGGCTTTCTAGTTCACCCTTGTAACGAGCCTTTAACCGATGACTCCCAAACCAGTCGGTCTTAGGGCACCAGATGAGAAAACATCCCTCGGGTTTAAGGTCTCGAGTAAAAAAGGCCACAAAACTAAAGGGGGTTATTCTTTTTGATCACCGTTAGGCGTGAATAATTATGCTTCTTGAGGCATAATTCTCCAGCTTAATGTGATGTTTTTCACCGTTAGGCGTGAATAATCATGCTTCTTGAGGCATAGTTATCCAGCTTAATAAGTGATGTTTTATTTATAAATTTTTTTTTATTTTTATGGCATTTTGGTCTTTGTCTCCATCCCAAGAAATGTGTAAGTGTAAAGTGCATATTTATCTAAGGCAAAAAATTCAAGATAAAAATATCTCACCAATTTTTCTTACTTAGCCTATAATTTTAAACAAGATCTATTATTTCAACTATGTTTAAGATGTCATAATTAAGGCTTTCTTAATTCCTAAGATACATCTTAATTTCTTAAAAATAGATCAAAACTTTGTCTCTTATTTCAAAAAGTTTTTATTTTTTTTATTTTTTTCTAAAAGGAATGTAAAAGAAAGAAAGTCTAAAAACTCTATGTTAGTAAAACCCTCCCCCACACTTATTTCATGCATTGTCCTCAATGCATCATGATATATGTATGCATGAAACAAAATGGAAAGGGAAGGAACAAAAATTACCTGAAGGTGGTGGTTCCGGTGGTGGTCTGATTGGTCCACGGAACATGGCCCAATCAACTTTACGTTGGGTTTTCAGGAACCCACCAGAAATTTCATAAATATGACCCACTAAAAAGATAAATCCATGGAAGATTTTTATTAAGTACATGACCCCATCTAATTTCCATTTTTTATAATAAATTTCTGAGTCAAATTTGTCAAGCTCCTTGTCCCAGAATGGATTATGAAATGACAGAACAGTTGACTTGGACTCAGGAAGGGATACTGACTCAGGATTGTGACTTAAGTCAAGTGATGGTGCAGGAGTCGGAATGAGTTCGGGAATTGGGTCCAAGTCAAGAAAATGAAGCTCTAGTCCACAATCATTGTCCAATGATGGAATGTGACTTTCTAAAGGTGATATCTCTTTACTTCCAATATTAAGGAATTCAAGCTCATCGCCATACAATTCTTCAAAACTAAGGTCAATGTTTTCCGTCAGAATTGTACAATCAGTTTCAGAAGTAAAGAGATTGAGAAAATCAAGGTCACATTTCTCATCGAGTTCAATAAATGGAGAACTTGCCAATTTGTCAATAGGATCATCAAAAGTGTATAATTGGTCAAGTTCAATGTGATCCTCAAAGATGGGTGATTCAACTTCATTATGAATTGGGACAGGATCCAAAGTAGACTCCGGGAAAAAATTAAAGTCAGGTAAAGATACAGGAGTCATTATTGAATCAGGAAAAAGAATTGAATCACTAAGTTGAGGTTCAAGATCACATTCCTCATGTAATTCAATTCCACAAAAATGTGAACTTGCCAATTTATCAATGGGACTTTCAAAAGTATGGAATTGGTCAAGTTCACTAAGATCATCAAAGATTGGTGATTCAATTTCAAAATGGACTGGCACTGGATCCAATACTGACTCAGGAAATGAAGTGAAATCATGTGAAGACACCGGAGTCATAATTGAATCAGGAAGGAAAATTGAATCATCAAGTGGAAGTTCAGGATCATATTCACACTCAAGTTCAATTTCAGAAAAAGAAAAACTTGCCAAAATGTCAATGGGATTTGAATTTTGGACAAGTTCAAGTGGTTGTGCTGAAATTGAATCTGGATTTCCAAGACTACATGACTCTTTGGTTTTATCAGAGTGGCTAGTGACATTAGAAATAGGATGAGAATGAAGAGTTTGGATCATCAAATCTATGTCACGATTCCTAGAATTTTGAGCATGAGTCATGTCTTCAAGCATCTTTCCATAATTGATGATTTCATTATTTTGATGAAAAGATGAAGTGTTGTCTTGGGAGTGATGGTGAAATTGTGAGTCAAAAATGTGTGGAAGAGTGGACTCACACAAGAAATCTTTACTCGTTTCCATGGCAAATGGTTGTTCATTAGGAAAAGGTGGAACTGAGTAAGACTCTTGAAAATATGGTGGAATTGGAGGGGCAAATGTTTCTTGAAGTTGTTGCTCGACCCTCTGTAAATTGGCTTCTATACTCCTTAGTAACTCAGATTTTTCTTCAATTGGTGGTTCAGAAAAAGGAGTATATGAAGTAGAATCAGGACATGAATACTGTGGACAAGGTGAATATGGTGGACAAGGAGGTTGATAATTAAACTCGGGGGACTGGAATCCCCAATTACTCGGTGAAGAGTTGAAATTATTATGGAAATCATAGTTATTAGATGGGGGGTATGGGTCATATTGATTCGGATAAGGCCAACCCGGCGTATGTGGTTGGTGCATATTGTAAAACACCGGGTTGGAATTATCCGAACATGAAGTCGGTGTGAAATATGGATTATTATTAGGATAGAAAGAATTGTTGAATGCCATATCACACAAAAAATCACAAACAAAAAAAAAAAATCAAACAACAAACAAAAAGAAAAAATCAAAACCAAGCCAAAAGAATGGTTGACCTAGACCTAGACGACTCCTAACTGATTAGATCGTCCACGGGAGGTTTAGTGTAGACGTAGACCACAAGTTAATCAGCCAGGGAAGGGCAAGGTTGGTGGGAGGTTTTCCGTCAGAGACGTTCCTTAATTAAGTAACCAGCAACCTTCGGGCTTTCGGCCCTCAATCCCTTTCCTAGACACTGATTTTGCAAGAGTCTATTTCCAACACTTTTCCCCCTTAGGATAATCTCCTAGATGAGTCCGAGATGTCCCTAGGGCCAACGTCTATTTTTTTATTTAAATTAGGCTTGGGTTAGTGAGTGCTTGGGAAAATGATTTGCGGGCTAAGGAAAGGGTAATGAAATCCCCCACCTTATCTTATTTATGGGTTATGCCCTTAAAATTGAATTGTGCAAGTGTACAAGAAATATAACTAGAATTCACTCAAAGCATGAAAATCAAGCAAGAGATGATTCCTAGTCTACATGCAATGCAAAACGTACCTTGCCTCTAGCACTCTTCAACAGTAAAAGTAAAGAATTGAAAGACACGTGCCTAAAAATGCAAATGTCTAAACAATTTTTAACAATTTCAACCAATTTTTTACTGTTGATTAAATTAGCAGGTAATAGGTGAAAAATACAGGATTTCAAGTATAGCAGCAGATGTATTTTGCAGAGAAGCAAGCCCTGCAAAAATTAGGTCAGTAGTGAGCTCAGTATTGTCGCAGATCTGCGGCAAAATTCCCGAATCTGCGGCAAAACTGAGGGATCCTGGTCTCTGCTTTCGAGAGCAGAGGCCCAGGTCCACTTATATGTATACTGCAATGCAAATTTTCCTGTTTTCTTCTCCTGTAACCTGTAACAGAGAAGAAGATTCGTTTAGTTCTTCACTTTAAAGAAAATCCGTTGCTCTCCCCGGCAACGGCGCCATTTTGATTAAGACGAGAAAGGTGTATGTAAATGTGTTTGATGTATCCTTTCCTATCTCCGCTATAGCATAAGGCTATACCGAGTCGATTCTCAGGGAGAGCTAGCGATAGAAGCGTTACGAATCGTAGTGAAGAAATGTAAACGAAGTGTCTTCTTTGCTTAATAGAATAAAACAATCATGAACAAGAAATGAAAGAATGGATGAATATGTTCATGATGGAAAGTGGAAAAGAAATCAAGATTGGATTTGGTATTAACACTAGAAAGAATGAAATGGAAGAAAACAAACCATGACTAGCTTACCTTACTACCTTACCAATACTTACTAAACTCCGTGATAGTGAAGGCGTGCCTTATGTTGTCACTCCATCGGCGTAGGTTTCGTCTTGCTTGTTGATCTAATTACTTTCTCATGTAGATGAAGGGTGGTTTAACCCATCGGAGAAGAGAAGACCATCCAACTTGCAAGATGAACTATAGCAATCACCCATGAGTTAGTGAAGATGGCAAGGCTAGTGGTTAGCTAGTACATGATAGAAAAATTAGCTACAAGCCATTAACAAATAAAAGTAAAGCATGAAGTAAAATTGCAAGGAAATAAAAGTAAGCAAGTAAAGAAAGCAATTAAACTAGAACCAAGCTCAAGTAGAGGAAGGAGAATGGATGAATCCTTGTTGCTTCAAGTTGTCACACCTTGATTACACAAGCTCTCTCTCTCTCACAATCTCTCTCTTTTACAAAGTATCTAGGGAAGAAGAAGAGGGATCTAAAGAACTAAAACCTAGAGAAAAACCTAAGAAAATTACAACATCAACTAATTTCTCCTCTCTTCTCCATTCAGTCTTTGCTCGCAGGTCCAAATGCAGTATTTATAGGCACAGAGAGAACTCTCCAGAAGACGAACAGGTGGCAAAAATCTGGGATTGAATGGCCCAGATTTTGCGGTGGATCCGCGGCAAGGCGCGGCACTTTTGTGGCCGTTGGATCCCAAATTTTTGTTACAAGTTTGTTACGAGGTTGTTATCCACGTGGCCTTCTAGAATCTTCAGTTGTTACGCGGATCTCTCTAGATTCTGATTTCAAATTTGGGCTTTATCTTAATCTTAGATTTAATCCCTTTAATTATTGCTAATTAAAGTGATTAATGTGCTTTCTCTCCATTAGAGTGTGAACCTGCAAATATATAGAGAAGATGAGTAAAAATCATATATTATTACAAAAATGCATGGGAATAATGAGGTAAAATATGCAATATTGGATCACAATCACATGTGTATGCCGTGTATGGTGTGCATGTAAAGATGGAACTTGTTTCTTTCGAAACATAGATTCCAAACGTGTATGGTTCAAAGCACAATGGCTCAAAGTGGAGCCCAAACAATCAACACTTTTCTTTAAAATATTTATATCATTTTCAATACTAGAAGATAAAGTGGAGCATGCAATAGGTAAGCAAGGTGAAGCTACACTAGCATGGCAAACATGAGAATCAATATTATTTTTCAAAGAAACATTTTTATTTAAAACAATTTCCAATTCCTTTGAAATAGAAGTGATTTTGCTTTTCAAAGATTCATTCTCTTTTAAAACAAAATCAAGTTTTGAAGTTATAGCTTTATTTTTCTTTAAAACTTCATTACAATTATTTCTATTTTTCAAAAGCTCATTTTCCTTTAGGGCAAGGTCTAATTGAGATTTAAGTGAGTCACGTTCACTTGAAATCTTTTCCTTCTCTTGCAAAACCAAATCAAGTTTTGAACATAAATCCTTATTTTCTTTGTTAAGTTCAAAACTCTTCTTTTTCAAAATATTATATTCTTCTAACAATTTTTCACATACAGTAGATAGTTCTTCATTCAAGACATTGGCATCAATATATGAAGGTTCACCTAGAGGGGGGTGAATAGGTGATGGCTAATCTAATGGTCACTTAATGCCAAATGATGCAAATAATGCGGAAGCTAAAAACAAATATGACCTAATTAAAACTTTTACACTAAACACTATGTATAACACAAGAGTGTTGCCGAATTCCCCGTGAAGGGCTCTGGACAAACTCCTCTAGATTCCCCTTGAATGAGTTAAGGTGCCGCGTTGGCTCACTTGGTTGAATACAAGTGTTAGCAACAATCCCAAGCAAGTATATCAATATGAGCACAAGGAATATATCATGCCTATAAAGATAGACAATAAAGCATGCAAGATATAAAAGAGATAAAGAGAGAGAGAGAGAGAGTGAGCAATCGCAAACACAAGGGTATGTTTCGAGGTTCGAGCACACTTGCTCTACATCCCCGCCTTTGACACACGAAGGATTTCCACTATGCACGATCCCAATGGATCTCTCCTCGGTGCCGCAACACCTACAAAACCTCGGACTCCCTAGTCCCGTACACACGTAAGCCCCACAAGGTTGCTGAGGCCGCACCTCAAACAAAGAGTTCGCACCCGAACCCTAAACAACCGCGAACACACTTGTCCGCCTCCTCAAAGAACAAATGAAGTCTTTGGTGATCACAACACTTTGATCAACTAAAAACAATCTCACTACAACACTCCTATAGGATGAATAGATCAATGGATGCTCAAGTGTTTGTGTGAGAAAACAAGGATTGAGATGGTGGAGGAAAACTCAAAGAATCACTTAAAACACTCTTGATAAAAACTCTCCTTTTAATTGGAAGTATTGGCTCTAAATTTTGTGGAGAAAAACCTCTGAAAAGAGTAGGAAAAACTGGCTCTAAAACTTCTCCAAAATCTTGTAGAAAACAGCCCCCAAATGACCCTTTATATAGAGTCTGGAAAACTAGCCGTTGGGGCTCTGTCAGAGCTGCCGGTCGACCGGGTCGGTCGACCGCCAACGGTCAGAAATTCGACCGTTGGAGCCACGGTCGACCGCCCGGGTCGACCGAGCCACTGGAGCAGAGAGTCGAACTCTCTGTCGGTCGACCCGTACGGTCGGCCGAACTTTCCAGAGAGCAGAGCTCTCTGGAGCGGTCGACCCGTACGGTCGGCCGTCCTCCAGTGCACAAAGGCGTGCACATCTGTGCACGTCGGTCGACCGGTCCGGTCGGCCGACTTCAGGATTAGTCGACTATAAAGGTAGTAAGTCGACTTATCCGAAGCCTGAAACAGTTTTCTGGGATTAAAAAGTTAATCTTTTTGGCTCAAATAAAATCCCATAAAATACTTAAAAATCTACAAAAATAGTTTTACCAATATGCTTTGATATACAAACATGCTTGCACAAAATCAAGGCATGTTATAAAAGATTGGACTATTTTTGTAACTTGAAAATATTTGGCTCAAGATAAAAACTGTATCTTCCAAAACATGTTTTCTAAACTTTGTTTTTCCAAAACATCTTCAAATAAAAACTAGATATTTTGAACTCATTAAAGCATAGTGTGTATGGATATGATCCACTACACAAATAAGATGAAATATCTAAGTTTTTGACATTAAGCTCTAAACTTAGTTTTGGTTTAAAGATATGTATATGAGAAACACCAAAAACCAAACTTGTATTTTCTAAACTAGAAAATCTTTTGTAAAACAAAACTAACAAGAGTGTGTGTGCATGGTATACTTGAGCAATCCACCAACTACTCTATCCTTTACATTTTTAACTAAAATAAAAACAAAATCTTATACCTAGACACAAGTCTTCATCTTCTTGAAGTCTTCACTTGAAGGCTTCTCATCTTCTTGACTTGGTCCAAGCTTGATCCAAAAGCTCCTTGGATCACACGGTGCTAGCTCCAAATCTTGACATTTTATCATTTGTTGAGCTATGCACCTACTAAGATCTTGATAATGAATCTGTCACTAATTAAACACAAGATCATTAGTAAACATAACTTCATGAGTTGATCATCATCAAAACTAGGGTGATAGGCCTTTGGGCCAACAATCTCCCCCTTTTTGATGATGACAAAACTCATGAAGTTATATATGCATGAATTAAAGTAAAGCTTCAAAGAAGCTCCCTCTTAACTCATGCATAGACATGAATAATAATATATGATAATGAAGCACATGAATAAGTATGCAAATGATGGAGATGAAACATATCAAATTCTTTTTCTCCTATTTGCAAAACAAAACATATATGCATAAACATAAAATCTTATTATGTATATCTATTGTTACTATTGTTTATTGTGTTATGCATGAGAAAACTAAACACAAGTATGCATATAAACTCAAAATCTTTCTCCCCCTTTTTGTCAATCATCAACAAAGGGGTCAAAGTAAAATCAAATCAAACAAATTTTTCTCCCCCTTTTTGTTAAAAACAAAGAGATCAAGAAGGGGTCAAATCAAACATATCAATAAAGATTTATATGCGATATACATTCATGAAGAGGAAGACGCTAAGTTAGCTTCCCTACACATATGCATTACATGAAGAAGGGATGACAAGCCCTAAGTCACATAACACATATTATGTAATGCATAAGAGGAGATGTGAAGCTCCCCTACACACGTATATCATATAAAGAAGAGTTATCAAGCTCCTCAATTTATAATATACTCAACATGAATCTATATGTAGAAGAGATGTTAAGCTCTCCTTGCATATAGGAAATACATACCAAAACATTTTTAATTTTCTTTTTAAATTTTTTTTTAAAGGTATCAGAGCTCTTGTAAAACAATCAAATTTTAAGATACCAAATGGAAAATAATCATTATCATATTGATACCAATTGAAATTTAACAAATATGAAGTTGAAACATATTGATACCAATAGTAAACATAATGATCAAAATTTTTATTTTTCATCATAAACTTTGTGCTTTTAAAAATGTGAACCAATTGAAAGTTAAGCACATGAAACTCATATATATATATATAAAAAGAGTATACCAAGTGAAATTTATACATACATATATAAGAAAATAAAATATGAGTATATACAAAAATTATCAATTTAGATATCAATTGAAAGAGTCCAATGATACCAATTGACATAACAATAAGATCAAGTGTATAACTCATAACCTACCACCCTTCATATGCTCAAGATAGAAGATTTTCAATGAAGCATACAAGGCATAATCGACCATCCATCCTCCCATTCGGTGGTAGGGGTTATCAAAAATAGATTTGAAAATATTTTAGCATTGAAAATCACTACCAAATGAGGAACAATAACTAGTTAAAATAATTTTTGAAAAACTAGTTAGAGATCCTTCAAAAACATGAAATCATATGTTTTTCATGAATCATACCAAATACACAAAAATGACACTCAAGATCTATAAAGCTCATAAAAAAGGTGTTCATGAAACAAGGTCATGACAAAATGAATAAAATGTGAGTGTACAAGAGTCATGTAAATAACATTTTTATGAAAATAGACATTGAAGCTCAAAAGTGATCATGTATCAAATTTTTACAAAAACATGAAAAATCATTTTTCAATAAAACAAACAAACTTCTAGGTATATGTATGATTTATCTAATCCTAACAATATACATACATATCCCAAACATAAAGGAGTCTATCAAATGTATTTGCATGAAGGCAAGAGACTCACGGGTATACATGTATATTTATTAGATTTGAGTTGAAATACATATACATGAAGTAAAAACATGAAAATTGGCAAAACAAGTGTAAATGAAAGAATCATCAAAACTAGGCTATACATATGCATATAGTAGGTACAAATGAACATGAAGTGCAAACATATATGAATCAATTTGTTCTCACTATTCGTACATGTATAAATTCAAGTTTGATAAAAGCTACATTTAAACTAGATTCTACCTCATGAAGCACAAAAACACATAAAACATGAACATGCTATATGATATTATGAAAATAAAAGCATGTACTGAAAAGTCACCTAGAGGGGGGGGGGTGAATAGGTGACAATGCTAATCTAGTCAACTTAATGCGGAATTTAAAAACTAATTGCAATTACAACAATGATGGACACACAAGCAAGTACAAGATATAACAATTTGCACAAAGTAAAGAGAGAGAGAGAGAGAGAGAGAGCAAGAGTCAATGGATCAAGCGCAAACAAAGAGATATGTTCCGAGGTTCGAGCACCCAGCTCTACATCCCCGCCTTCGACACACGAAGGATTTCCAATCTACTAGCTTGTCCACAAAGGACTCCCACAAAGGGAACCTCCACCGAGGATTTGGGGCAATCACAATTACAAGGAGTTCCCAACTCCCCTCCTTACAAACTCAACCTCCTCCTTGAGGCACTCCTCCAATACAACAAACAATCACCTCTCACAACTTGAGGGATTAGCACCAAGCTTACACAAAGCACCTCACAACCCAATTTGCACAACCTCCTCAACACAATGAGGGAAATGGCACAAAGCAAGAAATGGGTTTACAACTAAGTGGTTTCAAACAACAACCACAAAACAATCTCTTTTCCCACACAAAATCCTATAGAGAAGATAGCAGATTTTAGCTCAAGTGTGGAGAAAAACAAGGGATTTGAAACCAGCAACTCAAAGAAAATCTTTGGGAAATAAGATGAAACCAAAATAGAGAAGTTCAATTCAAAAGCTTTTCCCAAAACCCTTTTCTTTGATTTTTCAAACCCTAAAGAAAACACCAAAAAGATTGTTCAATTTGAATCCAAAAACCTATTTTGATTGCAGCAAAAACACCTGAGAGAGTGGAAAAATTCGCACAAAAATTCTTAGAGAAAAACTCTTTCAAATGGGGTATTTATAGGCAATTTCAGAAAATAGCCGTTGACAGAAATTTAGCCAGAAATAGCCTTCCGGTCGACCGGGACGGTCGACCGCCCAACGGTCAAATTTTGACCCGTTGTGGCTACCGGTCGACCGCCTCGATCGACCGAAAATACCTGAGAGCAAACAGCTCTCTGTCGGTCGACCGCTTCGGTCGACCGGATGCAGTGTCAGCCTGCGTGCACGTATCCGTGCACGTCAGTCGACCGGAACGGTCGACTGGCTTCTTTGTTGCGGTCGACCGTACCAGTCGACCGGAAAAGCCTGGCAGACAAAAACAGGTCTGAAATCTTGGGAAAAAATATTATAATAAAACCCACAAAATCTCTAAAATTCCACAAAAATAGTTTTATCATTTTATATTGAAATACAAACTTGTGTTAAAAATCCTAACACAAATTTCAAACATATTTGACTATTTTTGTGTCATAGAAATTTTGCCAAAAACCAAAAACCGTATTTTCTAAAACCTTGTATTTTGAATAGAAAATACACATTGTCTAAAACTCATCCATGATACAAAAATATGATATTTAAACACTTTGAAGCATATTGTATATGAATAGAAATTCAATATACAAGAAACATATATATATCATGATTTTGTCATTAATTCAAAAATATGTTTTGTCAAAAATACCAAAACATATAGCACATGAATAAAGGAGTCAAAACTAAGTTTGTCTAGGAATTAAAGCATGCATGTATATAGAACAAATCATATATACATTAAACCATGTAAACTTGTTTTGATCTATCTATTCATGAAAATCAAGATCGGTTAGACCTAAAACCGAAAAACCAAAAACCAATATTCAAAACATGAAACGTGTGTGTTGTGAACTTGAGCATTATCATACTATTCTAATCTTTACAATTAGGTTCTAAACACAAACTAAACTAGGGATACCTAAGTCTTCTTGTAGAGCGCCGTCTCCAAGTTGACTCGGTCCAAACCGTGATTCACCAAGCAAGTGCTATATATGATCTTTGACGCTTGGGCTCTTAAATCAACATGTGCAAGCTTCCAAATCATCTTGTTGAAGCTAAACACCAACTAATATCTTGGTTAATGATCTGAAACTAAAATCACAAGATTATTAGTACACATAACTACATGAGTTAATCATCATCAAAACTAGAGTGGAAGGCCTTTGGGCCAACATGTATATAAAAAGTAGGAGTTTAGAGATTGTTACCAACTCCAAAGCTCCAAATATGGTGGTTGTCCCACCAAACCTCCTTGATAGCGGTGCATCAAAAGTATGTCCATCAAGTCCATGCAACCACCACCAAGGCACCAAATCTCTCACGTCTTGTGAGAGCCCTCACCTATATCAAAAACATGGGGTGGGGGTTTTGGTACCCATTTTTTCTTGGGTCCTTGGGGGTTAGTCTTGTTGTAAGGCACCCAAACATTTTTATAATTAGCAAAATTTAGAGAATTAATATTATCATAACAAAACTTTGCTAAATGGCCTTTGCGGCCACAATGTGTACATTTGTACACCTTAGTATGCTTATATGAGTGTGTATGATCATGGTGTGCAACATAAGCATGATGATGTGCATGAAAGGATGGAGTTTGTTTCTTTGAAAACATAGACTCCAATCTAGTATGATTGAATGCACAAGTGCTCAAATTAGAGCTCAAACTATCTATTTTATTTTTCAAGTTCTTAATCTCACTATCATCAATGGTAGCATGTAAAGAGTAGTGAGAAATAGAATCATTTTTCTTAGTCTTTTTAGAAAAATTTCCTTTTTCAAACATTTTTCTTTTCAAACAAGAATTTTCTTGAAAAACAATTTCTTTTTGTTTTTCCACCAAAATAATTTTATCCTTCAAAATAGTGTTCCCTTCACACAAATCATTTAATTTAGACATAAGGGAAACATTTTCATTTTTCAAAACTTCATTTTCTTTTTCTAAACATGCAATGTTACTTCTAAATGTATCATGTTCTACATGCATGCAATCAAGTTTCTTTTTCAAATTTTTATTATCTTTCTTAATCATGTCATATTTTTCAAGCAATAATTGACAAAATGTAGAAAGCTCTTCATATGACATGTTATTATCCTCATCCTCGGATTCGGAAGTTACCTCAAGGGGGTTATCCCCTTGGACCATATAGCACAAGTTGGAGGTGTTGCTTCCAACGTCCGAATCGCTCCCCGCATAGTATTGATCTTTTTCACCGAGGGAGATGAGGGTGTTCCAAACTACAAAAGCCAAATCAAGATTAGCAACTCTAGATAAGTAATCATCATTTAGGGTAGATCTTAAAGCATTTAGGGCTTTTGCATTAGCCTCAAAATTCTTACCATCTAAACAATATGCATTATTAGTAGTGGCAAGATAAACATGAATGCCTAAGGCCTTGAGGTACAAAGACATCTTAACCTTCCAAATTTGGATGTTAAGAATGTCAAAGGTGGGAGGTGACATGAACTCCATGGTGTGTGTACAAATATTGTGATTAGCCTAAAAATGAGGATCTTTAACTCTAGGTTGTTAGAACCAAATCAGAGTACCAAGCTCTGATACCAATTGAAGGTTCACCTAGAGGGGGGTGAATAGGTGATGGCTAATCTAATGGTCACTTAATGCCAAATGATGCAAATAATGCGGAAGCTAAAAACAAATATGACCGAATTAAACTTTTACACTAAACACTATGTATAACACAAGAGTGTTGCCGAATTCCCCGTGAAGGGCTCTGGACAAACTCCTCTAGATTCCCCTTGAATGGGTTGAGGTGCCGCGTTGGCTCTCTTGGTTGAATACAAGTGTTAGCAACAATCCCAAGCAAGTATATCAATATGAGCACAAGGAATATATCATGCATATAAAGATAGACAATAAAGCATGCAAGATATAAAAGAGACAAAGAGAGAGAGAGACAGAGTGAGCAATCGCAAACACAAGGGTATGTTTCGAGGTTCGAGCACACTTGCTCTACATCCCCGCCTTTGACACACGAAGGATTTCCACTATGCACGATCCCAATGGATCTCTCCTCGGTGCCGCAACACCTACAAAACCTCGGACTCCCTAGTCCCGTACACACGTAAGCCCCACAAGCTTGCTGAGGCCGCACCTCAAACAAAGAGTTCGCACCCGAACCCTAAACAACCGCGAACACACTTGTCCGCCTCCTCAAAGAACAAATGAAGTCTTTGGTGATCACAACACTTTGATCAACTAAAAACAATCTCACTACAACACTCCTATAGGATGAATAGATCAATGGATGCTCAAGTGTTTGTGTGAGAAAACAAGGATTGAGATGGTGGAGGAAAACTCAAAGAATCACTTAAAACACTCTTGATAAAAACTCTCCTTTTAATTGGAAGTATTGGCTCTAAATTTTATGGAGAAAAACCTCTGAAAAGAGTAGGAAAAACTGGCTCTAAAACTTCTCCAAAATCTTGTAGAAAACAGCCCCCAAATGACCCTTTATATAGAGTCTGGAAAACTAGCCGTTGGGGCTCTGTCAGAGCTGCCGGTCGACCGGGTCGGTCGACCGCCAACGGTCAGAAATCCAACCGTTGGAGCCACGGTCGACCGCCCGGGTCGACCGAGCCACTGGAGCAGAGAATCGAACTCTCTGTCGGTCGACCCGTACGGTCGGCCGAACTTTCCAGAGAGTAGAGCTCTCTGGAGCGGTCGACCCGTACGGTCGGCCGTCCTCCAGTGCACAAAGGCGTGCACATCTGTGCACGTCGGTCGACCGGTCCGGTCGGCCGACTTCAGGATTAGTCGACTATAAAGGTAGTAAGTCGACTTATCCGAAGCCTGAAACAGTTTTCTGGGATTAAAAAGTTAATCTTTTTAGCTCAAATAAAATCCCATAAAATACTTAAAAATCTACAAAATAGTTTTACCAATATGCTTTGATATACAAACATGCTTGCACAAAATCAAGGCATGTTATAAAAGATTGGACTATTTTTGTAACTTGGAAATATTTGGCTCAAGATAAAAACTGTATCTTCCAAAACATGTTTTCTAAACTTTGTTTTTCCAAAACATCTTCAAATAAAAACTAGATATTTTGAACTCATTAAAGCATAGTGTGTATGGATATGATCCACTACACAAATAAGATGAAATATCTAAGTTTTTGACATTAAGCTCTAAACTTGGTTTTGGTTTAAAGATATGTATATGAGAAACACCAAAAACCAAACTTGTATTTTCTAAACTAGAAAATCTTTTGTAAAACAAAACTGATAAGAGTGTGTGTGCATGGTATACTTGAGCAATCCACCATCTACTCTATCCTTTACATTTTTAACTAAAACAAAAACAAAATCTTATACCTAGACACAAGTCTTCATCTTCTTGAAGTCTTCACTTGAAGGCTTCTCATCTTCTTGACTTGGTCCAAGCTTGATCCAAAAGCTCCTTGGATCACACCGTGCTAGCTCCAAATCTTGACATTTTATCCTTTGTTGAGCTATGCACCTATTAAGATCTTGATAATGAATCTGTCACTAATTAAACACAAGATCATTAGTAAACATAACTTCATGAGTTGATCATCATCAAAACTAGGATGATAGGCCTTTGGGCCAACAATATATTCATCACAAGAAGAACTAGCATCATCATTATCTAATTGAGATTCTGAATATACCTCAAGGGAGTCATTCCCTTGGACCATGTAGCAATGTTGCTCGGATTCTCCACTAGATTCATTCTCCGGTTGGATTGGCAATTGAAGCTTGGAGGAGGTCAACGTGTTCCACACTGCAAAGGCAGAATCACAGTTAGAAACTAAGCACAAATATTCTTTATTAAGCGTGCTTCTAAGTGCCTCGAAGGCTTGTGCATTGGCCTCTATATGATTGCTATTACCTAGATAGGATTTCTTAGTAGCAGCAAGGAAAACATGCAAGCCTAGGGTTTTCAAATACAAGGACATCCTAAATTTCTACATGTCATTATTGGAGACATCAAACATGAGAGGTGACAAGCAATCCATGAGTATGTGTAAACAATATAAATATGCAAATGCAAATGATAGATTAGCTAACCAAGATCACACTCCTAGGTGGTTAAACCAAATATCAGGAGCGTAGGCTCTGATACCAATTGAAAGTACACCTAGAGGGGGGTGAATAGGTGTACGGCTAATCTAGTGAACTAAATGCGGAAATTAAAACTTAATTGCAGCTACACTTAATGCAACCCACGAGTGTAACCGAATTCCCGGTGAAGGGCTCTGGACTAACTCCTCTTGATTCCTCTGAATAAGAGTTGAGGCGCTATATGAAGCTCTCGTGGTTAAGCACAAGTGAGGCACACACAAACAAGCCAAGCATATAATATGAATGAGCAATATGAAATGATGCAATGGCACAATATAAAGAGAGAGTTAGAGTCAATGGATCAAACGCAAACACGAGATTTGTTTTGAGGTTCGAGCACCTAGCTCTACGTCCCCGCCTTCACCCAGAAGGATTTCCAATCCACTAACTTGTCCACACAGGACTCCCACACAGGGAACCTCCACTGAGGATTTGGGACAACTACAACTGGGAGTACACAACTCCTCTCTCAATCCGATACAATCTCTCACTAGAGGCTAGGCACAAAGCCACAACAAACACCACCTCACACAAGAGGGGTAGGCCCTTAGCCAAACAAGCACAATCCATCTCTTCACTAAGAGGGATACCAACACAATCTCCATTATCAACCTCTCACTAGAGGGATACTCACAATCACCTCTCACTAGAGGGATATCACAAATAAAGGAGGGGTACAACACTTGGTGGTTTCCACAACCACAAACTATCTCTTTCTCACAAAAACAAATATCCTAATAGATAAGATAGTATGTAAGCTCAAGTGTGAGAAGTCAAGATGTTTGAAAATCAAATAACAAAGAAAAATACTTAGGAAAACACTTTGAATTTGATAGAAATGAAGAACAACACAAATATCCCAAATCTCTATTTTTTCTTTGATTTTTCCAACCCTTGAAAACAAATGAAGATAGATCTTTTTGGCTTAAAAACTCTTTTGAAAACTTGTGTTAAAACACTTGTAAATGGGAGAAATTTTTCTCTTAAAAATCTTGGAGAAAACCTCTCTCAAATGGGGTATTTATAACCCAAAAGGAATCTGCCCGTTGGTAGCTAACAAGGCCAGAATTGGCCTTCCGGTCGACCGGCCGGTCGACCGGCCAACGGTCAAATTTCTGACCGTTGAGCCCCTGAACCAGAGAGCAACGGCTCTCTGGCCGGTCAACCACCCGGTCGACCGGGCCTTGAACCAGAGAACAACGGCTCTCTGGCCGGTCGACCGCCCGGTCGACCGGGCCTTGAACCAGAGAACAACGGCTCTCTGGCCGGTCGACCGCCCGGTCGACCGGGGCAACCCGAGAGTGGGTTGCCTTCAGTCGGTCGACCGTACGGTCGACTGGCCAAACTCAATAGCCTTTGTGCACGTCTCGTGCACGTCCGGTCGACCGGCTCCTGGTCCGGTCGACCGGAACGGTCGACCGCAAGAGCCTGGCAGGGGATTTTCAGAACTGAAAAACTTGGTTTTTAAATACAAAATAAATCCCATAAAATTCTCTAAAAATCCACAAAAATAGTTTTAGTATAATACATTGATATACAAAGTTGTGTAAAAAATTTCAACACATATTTCAAACAATTTGAACCATTTTTGTGACTTAGAAATTTTGCCAAAAACCAAAATCTGTATTTTTCAAAACTTGGATTTTTGAATTGAGAATTCGTTTTGTCCAAAACTCATCCAAACACAAAAACATGATATTGAAACAACTTTTAGGCATGTAGTATATGGATATAAACCAATATACATGAAATAGATATATATCAATGTTTTTGACATTAAATCCGAAAATAAGTTTTGTTAAAATACAAAACCTAAATACATGAATAGGTTATCAAACAAAGTTTGTCTAAGTCTATGAAGCATACATGTATATAGAACAATTCTAATATACATTAAACCATGTAAACTTGTTTTGATACTATCTATTCATGAAAACCAAGATCGGTTAAACCAAAAACCGAAAACCAATAAATATGAAAACTTACACAAGTGTGTGTGTTGTGAACTTGAGCATATCACACTATCTAATCTTTACACATGGATCTAAAACATAAACTAAGCTAAGTCCGAAGTCTTCTTGACGAACTCCGTCTTTAAGCTGACTCGATCCAAACCGTGATCCACCGAGCTTGACTCCAACGAGTGCTATATATGATCTTTGACGCTCGGGCTCTTGAATCACCATGTGAAAGGCTTCAAAACTCCTTTGTTGAAGCTAATCACCTACTAATATCTTGGTTAAGGATCTGAAACTAAACATCACAAGATTATTAGTAAACATAACTTCATGAGTTAATCATCATCAAAACTAGAGTGGAAGGCCTCTGGGCCAACAAGGTTTTCATTAAGTTGACTCGGTATAGTCAGGCTTTTAGCTTCATTCCCTCGATGCACAGTTTATACGCTCTCCACTCAATTTTTTAGTGAATGGATCCACTTGGTTATCTTTTGACGCTATAAAGTCAATTGAGATAACTCTATTTGAGAGCAATTGCTTAACGGTGTTATATCTATGATCGATGTGCGTAAACTTACTGTTATATACAAAGTTTTGTGCCCTAGATATCGGTGTTTGATTATCACAGTGAATGCATATGGCGGGCACTAGTATAGACTATAGTGGTATATCCTCTAAATTTATCGAAGCCATTCTGCTTCTTCTCTAGTCTTATCCAAGGTTATAAATTCCGATTCCATTATGGAATGGGCTATGCAAGTTTGTTTGGAGAATTTTCAAGATACTGCCACACCTCCGAGAGTAAAGATGCATCCGCTGGTTGATTTCGATTCCTCAGAATCTACAATCCAATTTATATCGTTGTACCCTTCAAGTACAGGTGGATACTTTCCATATCTCAAGGTATCCAATGATCATCACTAGGATTACTAATGTATCTTCTCAATTTACTTACGGCATAAGCTCTATCGAGTCTAGTCGAATTCATTAGACTTTTAATGATTTGAGAATATTTCAACTATCGCTTTTCAGTTCTGATATTTTTGTAAAGATGGATGTGTGGAAGAAAAAAATTTGTATTCCCTTTGATCTCATGTTCCTTAAATCTTTCTATTATTCTGTCCACGTAATGTGACTGATATAGACTGATTTCATCTTGTGTTTTAGTAATTTTAATTTTTAAAATTATATCAACAATACTGAGATCCTTCATATCAAAATTAATGGATAACATCCTTTTAGTTAACTTTAATATTAGTCCTGAGTATCAACATATAACCTACAGAGAGATATACAATGATATATGCATTTTCAACTATTTTAGTATAAATACACTTGTCACCGTTGATAGTGAATCCATCTTTGATCATGACACTGTCGAACTTCTCACGTCACTGTTTAGGAGCCTATTTTAGCTTCTTTCCATATTTGTACTTCTGGGATAGACTCAGCTTCCTTAAATATTTGAGAATCGCTTTCAATCAAGTTTGAACCAAAAAATTTAAAGATTCTCGATCTCTTACTCCTTCTTGGTTCAACTTCTGCATTAACTGTTGGTTCACTAGGTCATTTGTCTCTAAACATTGTTTCATGTGTTTTTTTTTCTCAGAAGCTTTGTTTCTTTCTCTTTATACGGAAAGATATCTTCAAAGAACACATCTTTTGATTCAATAATCATACTTTACATGAATATCCAGTATTTTTGATTTGTCTACCAGAAAACTGTAGGCGTCGCTATTTAAGGCATGAAAATGCGGTCCATCGTTTTAGACCCCAACTTGATCTTCTTAAGTAGTGGCATTGGTACCTTTACAAGGCATCCCCACATTTTAAGGTAATGGTAGAAAGAAGGCCTTCTTTGTCACAACCAATTGGAATAAAACCCAGTTTCTTGAAGGGTACCCTGATTTATGATTAATAGGGCTTCCCCCTATAAGTTCTACGATGATTCAGAACTTATGCGCATGAAATTGATTATCTCTTTTAAAATTCTGTTCTTTCTTTCAGCAATCTCATTCTGCTGAAGAGTATATGGTGCTATGATTGTGATGGTTTATATTAAAGTTAGCACACAACTTACTGAATCCATTTAATTCATATTCTCCGCCTTCGGGATAGGAAGGGGAGCACATCACAGTCTAGTTCAACACACTTAGTGCCCTATTGGTACTCTCTTGATTAGTGTCAGTCATTTTTTACAGTCCAAGCACAGTACAAGTTAGCAACTCCAATACGTGTCCTCGAAAATTATGAGAAAACTGAAAATTGTCAAAACAACTTTTGTAAATAAATCCTTTAAATAGAAAAGGATCTTATATTGGTATTTTGTAAAACAGAAATTATGAGATACGCAATCTTAGTAAACAAAATTAAATCACGGTTGTAACCTGTACTAGAAAATTACATTAATTATCTTAAGATTGTTGGTCCTGACAACTAATCAAGAGATCAAGATCAACCGGTCCATTCAGTCAGGTCAGTGAAAATCAGGTGGGAGAATTTTTGTTCAATTGAATGTTCCTTAATTAAAGAATCACCTTTCAAATCTCTTTTTTAAACACCAATAATTTGATATTTAGTCAGACTCGTATTAGTAATAAATCAGCAAGATAAATAATTCAATAATGATTTATCTAGTAATAATATTTATTAAAATAAATATTTCAGCATGAATATCTTATTTAGCATAAAATATGAACGTTAGTTCGAAAAGACAGAGAATATATTGAAATTCGATAATTCCACAATCAATATTTGTACAAGATAAATATTTATTAAAATAATTTGTGCAAAACTAAATGTTAGCATAAACGGACAGAGTAACAGAATAAGAACCAGATTTTGGAGTGAGGTACGCGTAAAATGAATCTCCTTAAGGCAATTACGTCCCCCACTATGGTGCATACGGGATAATGGACGCTGGTCTTCAAAGATAAAACACTTATTCACGTGTTTTGCGCAACACTTTGCAAAACTACGTACAGTCGAATCAAAGTTAACATGTACCTTCCACTTTACCGGAAGTTGAAACGGATCAAAAGACAACAAAAATTCTGAAGAGAATTTTTGTCTGAACAGACCTTATTTTTAGAGAGGAGATGAAGGAAAATGAATTCCGATTTGTTTTTTGTTATCTCTTTGGAGTGATATTCTGCCTTTTTATATAAGAATCAGAGGAAACCTTTTGGTTATAACGGGTGCAACCCTTCTAAATAGACACATCTGTTCGGTTAGAAGGGGGACAACCTTTTTGAATAGACGCATGTGTTCATCGAATAGGCACATCCATTCAGCCGAAATGGATTGTCCTCGAACAAACACATCCATTCAGTCGGAACAGGCGCAACCATTCTGAATAGACATGTCCGTTCGCCGAACAAACACATCCATTCACATACCACTTTCAATATTGGACTAAAGACTTTTCACTCTTTTTGGTCCCATTTAACTCTTGTTTTAGTCCAACTTTCGACTTGAATATCTCATTCATTCAGAAACAAAATTAAACATGTGAATATATCATGTTTATCCCAATGGAAGGAGAACATATTCCAACCATCTCATGTGCGATTCTAGCAGCGGATCTCACCTACAGCTCGAATTTTCCAAAAAAAATCACTTAGTTAATTTCAAGTTTCCAACAGATTATAAGCTCATCAGCAAAAGTTAAAGGGAAAAAATATTATACTAGGGATTTAGCGGCACGTCCTCAGGTATTTTGGCTCTAAAAATCAATTTATTGAAGTTATTGAAAGTAACCAGCAACAAATGGTTCTCTAAATGAGTTGTCACGGTGTGACTCAGCGAATCAGGAGCAAGGTTGTAGGAGATCCCAAACGAAGTAAGATTTTTGTTCAAAAAAGAAAACAGAACAAAACTTTGGAAACTGGCGATTGGTTATCGACAATTAACATGGAGATTCAACAAATCACGTACTGAAATATCAGGTTGCATTTGATACCGCGAGTCAAGGGGCGGGGGACTCAAAATTGATGTAAGAAATAACCATTTGCCTCAAAATCTCGCATTTTGTTGAAATTTATTCTCTTGCCCTCAAAAATCTCGTATTTTGTTAAAATTTATTCTCTTGCCTTTGTGAATATATTTTTAAGAGCGTGTTTGGTAAGCAAAAAAAGTCTCAAAATTGTTAACTGGTCAAATCGATTGCGTTTCATGCGGATTCGGTTACAGATATCCACATGTGTCAGAATTCTGCGCAGTATTGAAGCGGTGGAGAGATGAAACCGGAGAGATCGTAATTGGTGGGCCCGCATGCACTTTTTGCAGGCAACACCGACTTTTTTAGTTTAGTTTTTATTAAAAACAAGTGAGATTTTGAAAAAGAGTAACTGACGAACTGTATCAGATTTAAAAAACTGGTTTTCGGTTTAACAAATAGGCCCTGAAAGAAAAAGAAAACAATAATGCTATTTGGATCCCGGCCTTGCTCCCGCGCTGACGTGTCATGCCAAGTGGCAAGGCCACGTCAACGCACGGGTGAGTGATGGCTGCCCCCCCCCCCCCCCCTAAATCCCACTCTCTTCCATTCTCTCTCATTTCCGTATGCATTTCGTGCCCAATCCAAGTTCGTCGGCCAAATTCCCTCTCTCTCGTCTCCTTCACCACGCTGGCTGTTGGATCGTTAAGATAAGGACTAATTGCGGAATTATCTCTGTTGGCAACAATGATCTAAAATACAACACAAGTCAACACAAACACTAGACAAGAAGGATTAATCGTTAGGCAAATAAATAACTTGCAAGTAAAGGAAAACAAATCTCAGAAATTGACAAACGCAAACAAAGAGATTTATCCTGGTTCGGTCCTTGTGACCTACATCCAGTCCCCAAGCCACCCGCTTGAGATTTTCCTTTAACCTTGATCTTGCCACCCAAAATCAATACAATATGTACACCACTTGTCGAATCCCCTTCGCCAAATGTGTACACCTTCTCTTCCACCAAGAGAACACCTTCTCTTCCACTAAGAGAATACCTTTACCTTTGTACAACTGCCTCTACAACCAAGAAGCCTCCCGTGTACAATGGTCACCTTATACAACTTGCCTCTTCAACCAAGAAGCCTCCCGTGTACAATGAACACTTTGAGAATTACAATATTTTTCCTATAGCCTTGGTACTGAATGTGTATGTGGACAAGGTTCAGTATAGGAAACAAGAACTTCAGAGAACTTCACAATAGGAATTGTCTTTTGGTGAAGAACTGAAGTTAGAAATCAGTTTTCAGGTTTTCTGGATTTTGACTTTTGGAAAACTGATGGAAAATCTTGGTAATTGGCCTTTGTAATAACTTCCCTATTTATAGCTGAAGACTAGGGTTAGTTAGGGAGTTATTGGGTGCAATTTGAATCAAAGGAACGTTGAAAACAGTTGCACAAAAGACCAGATAATGAAAACTGTCCAACAGTCAGAACTGCCTATTAGTCGACTTGCCCATGAAGTTAGTCGACTAACCTAGGCAAAATTCCTTCTATTAGTCGACTAGGTTTGGCTATTAGTCGACTAGGTCAGTGGCCGTTGGAAGAACAGTTTCAGAATAACTACTTCAAGTCGACTGCAACTAACAACTTAGTCGACTTGACAAGGGATTAGTCGACTAGGGAATTTCTATAAGTCGACTATAAAAATGAATTAGTCGACTTGGTTTACTGTCGGTCGACTAATTGATCAAACAGAGAGTTGGGTCAATTTCTGGACACAGGATTAGTCGACTTGGGTTTCTGGTTAGTCGACTACATTAGGGATTAGTCGACTTGACTTATGTATAAGTCGACTAATGGACCAAAGAAGTGTTGGTTTGTGTCAAGGCTTTTACATGCTACTCCACATATACAACCCACACTCTATCAACTCTTCTTGGCACATCTTGATCATGTCGGACTCTTGATTCGTCATGTGTTAGAGCTCCAAATGAATTTGATCTTCACGAACGTCTTCATCGAAATAGGTTCCAACATTCTCCCCCTTTTTGATGATGACGCTTTGTGTGCACAAGTCCTCCCCCTGCAGAAAATATGTTATCTTTTCCTCCCCCTGCAGAAATGGGTTATAACAAATAGAGAAATATTTTGTTCTCCCCCTGCAACAAATATATTAGTACATATATAAAAAGTTGATCTTTATCAAAAAATTTTTTTTTATATGGTACCTGCAAGATAAACGTTAGTTGGTACCAAATATAAAAGATCATATCTAACCTTTAGGACTCCAAATCCATTTAGAATTTGGTTTCCACCTGTTAGTATATACATAATTGCAAGAATCACATATATCATGCATGTATGAAGCAATATATGTATTTTTATCATAAACATTTAAGTTCTTTAGAATCCATATAAACTTATTTTTCTTAGGCTTTCTTTTTACAAAAGAACTATATGGATTACTATAACATGAAGATTTTGCAATAAATCCAATACCATGATTATCATGTGACAATTTCTGAAAAGATAATAAAGCATTCAAATTTTCTTTTCCTTTATTAAACTTAGTCACATTTTGCAAAAGATCTTCATATTTATTTTTGAAAACTAACATGTCTTTATCCAATATAGAAATTCTTTCATTCAAAGACTTAGTTTCCTTTTTCAGAAAAATGTTCTCTTTTATAAACTTCTCATTTTCAGTTTTCAAAGATGATATGACATTTTCAGTTTCATCTTGTTGAGAATTTATAGAAGAACATTGTAATGAATAAACAGAATTTTCCTGTAAAAGTTTCTCATTTTCTTTTAACAAAAATCTGTTTTTCAGTTTTTCATTTTTCAGATTCATAAATAACTCATTAAATGCATCAGAGAGTTCAGAAAACGATACCTCTTCTTCTTCTATGGCCATGTAACATAAGTCAACATGTTCAGTGGATTCTTCTTCATCAGAAGATGAGGAATCACTATATTCTGAAGATGCTTCGTAGTTCTTCTTCTTTCTGAACTTCTTACTCTTGTACTTATCTTTCTTCTTGAGCAAAGGGCAATCCATCTTCATATGTCCTGTTTTATCACAATTAAAACACTTGAATTTACCTTGCTTAAGAAATTTCCTGAACTTCTTTGAGAGCATTGCCATCTCCTCTTCGTCATCATTGTCCGTGTCGGAAGATGCATGGAAGGCGAGTTCTTTCTTCTTTGAACGGTGTTGTCGTTCGTCCTTCTTCCTTTCTTCTAATTGCACTTCATATGCCAATAGATTACCGATTAGGTTTTCTAATGTCATAGTTGAGAGATCATTCGCCTCTTCAATGGCGGTTGTCTTCTTCTCCCATTCTGGTGTGAGTACACGAAGGATCTTTCGAACTCTTTCAACTTGGGTGTAGTCCTTTCCAAGGGATGCAAGAGTATTGGTGATGTCGGTGAATCTTGTAACCATTTCGGATATGGTTTCATTCTCCTCCATTTTGAATAACTCAAACCTGTGGACAAGAACAGATATTTTAGATTCCTTAACTTTACTAGTGCCTTCGTGTGTTACTTGAAGAGTATGCCATATTTGATGTGCAGAAGTTGCTGTTGAAACACGGTTGAACTCTTCTTTGGTAAGTGCACAGAACAAGGCATTCATTGCTTTTGCGTCAAGGTTCGCGTTCTCTTTTGATCTTCACTCCAAGCGTTGTAGTTGGTTGTAAGCTTGGTGTACGTTGCTTCTACGATGTTCCAAAGGTCGTAGTTGAGTGACTGCAAGTATATCTTCATTCTACACTTCCAATAGTTGTATTTGGTTCCGTCAAATAGCGGTGGACGTTGTGTAGAATGTCCTTCTTTGAATTGGGATGATGAGAACTCCGTTGCCATCCTTGTTGTTGACTTGTACCCGCCCTCGCTTTGATACCAAATGTAGGAATTGGTATGGTTGTTGCCTATTGATGAACTTGGCTCTCCCTTGCTCTGATACCAATTGTTAGATCAGAGCGTGTACGCCGGTTGTTGCCTTGAACCTTGATGTTGGTGCCGGGCTCTGATACCAATTGTTGGATCGTTGAGATAAGGACTAATTGCGGAATTATCTCTGTTGGCAACAATGATCTAAAATACAACACAAGTCAACACAAGCACTAGACAAGAAGGATTAATCGTTAGGCAAATAAATAACTTGCAAGTAAAGGAAAACAAATCTCAAAAATTGACAAACGCAAACAAAGAGATTTATCCTGGTTCGGTCCTTGTGACCTACATCCAGTCCCCAAGCCACCCGCTTGAGATTTTCCTTTAACCTTGATCTTGCCACCCAAAATCAATACAACATGTACACCACTTGTCGAATCTCCTTCGCCAAATGTGTACACCTTCTCTTCCACCAAGAGAACACCTTCTCTTCCACCAAGAGAATACCTTTTACCTTTGTACAACTGCCTCTACAACCAAGAAGCCTCCCGTGTACAATGGTCACCTTGTACAACTTGCCTCTTCAACCAAGAAGCCTCCCGTGTACAATGAACACTTTGAGAATTACAATATTTTTCCTATAGCCTTGGTACTGAATGTGTATGTAGACAAGGTTCAGTATAGGAAACAAGAACTTCAGAGAACTTCACAATAGGAATTGTCTTTTGGTGAAGAACTGAAGTTAGAAATCAGTTTTCAGGTTTTCTTGATTTTGACTTTTGAAAAACTGATGGAAAATCTTGGTAATTGGCCTTTGTAATAACTTCCCTATTTATAGCTAAAGACTAGGGTTAGTTAGGGAGTTATTAGGTGCAATTTGAATCAAAAGAACGTTGAAAACAGTTGCACAAAAGACCAGATAATGAAAACTGTCCAACAGTCAGAACTGCCTATTAGTCGACTTGCCCATGAAGTTAGTCGACTAACCTAGGCAAAATTCCTTCTATTAGTCGACTAGGTTTGGCTATTAGTCGACTAGGTCAGTGGCTGTTGGAAGAACAGTTTCAGAATAACTACTTCAAGTCGACTGCAACTAACAACTTAGTCGACTTGATAAGGGATTAGTCGACTAGGGGATTTCTATAAGTCGACTATAAAAATGAATTAGTCGACTTGGTTTACTGTCGGTCGACTAATTGATCAAACAGAGAGTTGGGTCAATTTCTGGACACAGGATTAGTCGACTTGGGTTTCTGGTTAGTCGACTACATCAGGGATTAGTCGACTTGACTTATGTAAAAGTCGACTAATGGACCAAAGAAGTGTTGGTTTGTGTCAAGGCTTTTACATGCTACTCCACATATACAACCCACACTCTATCAACTCTTCTTGGCGCATCTTGATCATGTCGGACTCTTGATTCGTCATGTGTTAGAGCTCCAAATGAATTTGATCTTCACGAACGTCTTCATCGAAATAGGTTCCAACACTGGCGACCCCATCAACTCGTTAGCGCAGTTGAAGTGCCGATCCACACTGTAATGCCCTGAAATTCTAAATCTTGATTTAGTACTTATTAAAGAGAATAAACTGATTATCTGAGGCGAGGACCAAATTAAGCTGGTGTAACAAGGGATGTTTAGTCATCTCATGAAAAACAAATTTGGAAATGGGGGACATGGGTATTTGATATAGCACATGTATACATATACATATATATTAGGTATATGTAAATATTTGTGAACATGATCATTCTTATATGAATATATGTATTTATATAATTGTATATCTCCGATATATTGTTCATAGTTATAAATGTAATAAAGTGGTATATATGTATATTGTGTAAATACAAGTATATAAATTAAATACCAAGAAAATATCATAATAATGTATTGAGAAGGATTTAGTGGAGAGGGGTAGGTATGCATGAGATGGGTAGATGGATAGTTAAGATTTTGCTTGGAAATGATGGAGACATGTGGCATGAGTAGGGATATGTGGCTTCATGAAAGGAAGGGAGAGAAATTTATAAAGTGCGAAAAAATTTGTTTGGGTGGTTTTGTAAATGGGGGATAAAAATTTCCTCATCTCTCTCTTTCCTTTCTCAGGCTAAAAAACTACGATCTCTTTCATCTCCCCCAAATTTCTGAATAGAAAAAAATTTCACCCAAAACCCTCTCTATCTCTCTCTCTCTTCCTCCCCGAACTTCTCTCTATCCCGCCTCTCTCTAAAGCAAACGGCGGCCGAGGTCTGGGGGCCGCGCGGCCAGGCACGCGGTCCTAGGCAGGCGCGGCGACGCCGGTGGCGCTCAAAGTAGAACCAGGCAGCGGGAATTCTTATAAATCTATAGGTGAGAGAGAAAATTTGAAATATTGATTCAAGATTTTTTGATTTGATTTTCAGATGCACCTAGATCTAGATTATTTGATAAATTGTTTTTTGAATATATGAAGGGGTTTCCCATTTATTGAACTCTATTTTATCCCTAGTTATTTACTTGTTTCCCATGAAACATCCATGGGTTTTATTTCATTACTAAGCTTATGTTGGAATGAACACCAAAATCTCATTTTAACTCTTGGGTTGTACACTAGCAATTGAGAGGTGATTATGTTGGTAACCTTAAGTTGGAGATGACTTGTGTATGATTCTGTCTATATATAAATTATCCACTAATTATGGCTCTATATATGATAGCAATTATCATTCTTACAATCACTAGTATATGAAAATGGTAAAAGAGGAGGAAATCAAAAGGTGAGGAAGATCCTTCTTGATCTTAGTCTATTTTGTATTTCTCCGAAAACTTAGAGGAATTTAAATGAACATGTAATGATCAATATGTATCATTTAAGAGAGTCTACAATCTATGTTTTCCCCCTATATTTTTTCTGTAAAATTCTGGACAAAACAATCACTTTGAGTAAAATAGCGGACCTTCCCTATAGGTGCAAAAATTTGTCAAATAGTATAACCTGTGAAATTGGACTCAGTTTACTAGTGTATTAGGGTTAAATAGTATCATACTATATACCGTTAAAAAGACAATCGAATCTACTTTCCAACAGTTCATACCATATCCTTACTGGATACCTGTACCTTAAATTATGACTGAAAAATAGCATGTTGGTTGAAACTATCATGCTGCAGAACGCATTCATAGCTGATGAGTTTCTGAATATTTGAAGCAATTCAAATAAATAAAACCTATCATGTAATATATCATTGGAAAGATAGTGGAGTCTAAATTCTAATAAGATTTTTCTTTATTCTATTTCAATATGTAGAATAAAAGGTATTATAAGAATGCCATTAACTATCCGGAAAAGCTGAGCCACGAAAGGTATTTAACCAGCAAGTTCATGTCTAAGGATCATGTACTTAAAGAACTAACAAATACTAAACACAATTAATAAGAAATAGTTTTTTGATAGGATATGCATAGCTTGTATAAATCATTTAGTTACTTCTAGTTTCTAGATAAGTCAGAAATTGATTCTTCTTGATGTAGAATAAAGAGGGGCCCTAGTGTACAAGCTTAAACTAGTTTTGTTTTATAAACTTTTAATGTGTAAATGAGATAAGTTGAAGGTGAAAGAGGTTAGGTCAGACGTTTCAAATCTTGTGGAGGATAGCCAAGTTGATTGAGTTGACGAACCGATTGGTTTTGTCCCTGATATTATTTTTCATTGATTTTGCAAAGGGAAAAACTTACAAAAAAAGTGTCGAGGAGTTAAATTACAAGTAATTCTCTGCAGTAAAAAGATTACAGATAGATCTCCTCTGAGATTTCTGAGAAAGTGTGCCGGTAGGATCTGATCAGTGCGCGATCACTTTATCCCTTTGAAGATGCGATCGATCGGACAATCGGACTGCCACCTGATGGGATTCCCTTCTCGCCTGGTTCGGAGAATCGGAGAACAGAATGTCGATAGAGCCCTCTTGTTACTTCTTGAGCTGCCTCCGCTTAGGAATTCCTTCTTGCCTGGTTCCGGAGATTCCTTGAGAGGAAGGAAGATCTTAGGGTATTAACACCCTGATTAAAGAAGTAATTCTCTGAATTCTTAGAAGCAAGAGAGTAGATCTCTGTCCTTAGCCATTTCTCCTCTCTCTTTTTTTTGTTGCCCTCTCCTCTCTTTTCCGCTCCTCTTTTTCTGTATGCCTTTGGTAGGCTAATTATAAGGAGGAATAGGGGTATAATTGTCCTAAAACTTTGGGAACAGATTGAGTCAATCTGTTTTACATCTGGAAAGTAGCCTCGCCGCGAGGCTAGGAACAGCTTTCGTAAAGCTAGAAATAGCAAGTAGCACTGACCTCTTGATCCGCTCTGCTAAATGAAGGATACTCCCTTGATTCTTTCCAAATAACTGAAAGATCTCCCCTGATCTTCTCACCAGATTTAGGAGAGTCAAAAGATTATGAAAAGCAACTATCAAATTTGATCTCAATTAGATTTGATCTCAATTAGATTTGATCTCATCTAGAGATTTGATGGTCAAAGGTGACCATAAAAGACCCGCAGCGGAGTCGTTGCGTTGAGCTCATGGCGGAGCTGGGAGAAGCGTCCGACGAAATTAAAAGAAAGCTCTTCAGCGGAGCTGCGTAAGACTTATGGCGAAGCTACAGTCAACCTTTCGCGCAGTTCCGTGGGGCTCCGAGCGAAGTTAATCTTCTTCGGGGTTAACTGAGCATCTCCGGGCGAAGTTGTAAGTTCGCTTGCAGCGAAGCTGTGAAGGAGCTTCCTGCGATGCTAGCAACTTTGGTTTCTCATGCGAGACTTATCTCGTGGGCTCGTGCGAGACTAAGTGTTGAGCTAACTTAGTATCCCTGGACCTGCTTCGACCTTCGCACGAGTTTTTAAGGACAACTCCGGCTTACTGTCTGCTTCACTGGATCAGTAGAGTCCAAGTTGCTAATTCGTCCCTTTTGAGATAGGTGAAGAACTGGCTGTCGGCTTGTCTGTCACTTGTCTTTTATAGATATCAACAAGTTAGAAATTATTCAGGCCAGTTAGGAATCTTGTCTTTTTTAGAGTGTCAACAAGACCCCCTTAAAAGTTTTCATAAGTCTGCAATGGAATGGTTCAGACTCCGAAATACTTTGAACTGCTTCGATTGATGGTATGTGAAATGTGAACGTCGTCATAGCGGTTGAGTTCAGCTTCACTTTCAACCCTGCTTTCGGATTGGAATAAGTTCGCCACGAAATTGCATCTGCTTCCGTGTAGCTTCGCACTTCTGGGTAGCTTCGCGTCTGGATAGCTTCGCATTCGAGCCTCCCGGAGTAGCTTCTTTTTTAAATCGGGATTGGAACAACGTTCCTTTCCCAAGGCTAACCGCTTTTTTGCGAGTTACGAGAGGGATTGCTCCCTTTTCGAGGTTAGAATAACCTCTCTTTCATTTAACGAGGGAGACTATTCCCTTTCTCGAGGCCAAACATTTAGATGCTTTAACTTCGCCCGCACTCCTAAGCTTGAAGCGTCAGCGGCGTGGTCAGACCATGAGGCCTATAAATATGACACTTGAGTTCTTTTCAGAGAAACATACTTTTCTCTTTCTGAAAAGTCTGTTCATGACATTTCCTTGTTGCCCAGGAAAGGCGACTGAAATAGTGGGGGCGCCCACTCTGGTCACTAACCGACCAAGAGCTGGTGAGTCTCGGTCATCCAGTGACTTTCAGGGAGTTCATCTCCCTTAGCTTTACCAGCCGTCTTAAGGATTAAATTCCTTTGATCTTTACATTTGACTGACTTTCAGAAAAGGGTTTCAGCCCTATTTTTCTGCTTCCCGGCGAAGCTAGCATTCTCGCTTTTTTTCATGTAGGGTCGTTGCCTTAATCTGTCAAGTCTGCTCGTTAAATTTACCATGCAGGCAAGGCTTATGACTTAGCCTCTTCAAGAGCCGGTCTTGCCAATAGGTGGGGTCAAGACTGCGTCCCTCTGGGCCAGTCTGGCCCAGCCATATAGGCGAGGCTAGGACTTGGTTCATGCTGGGCCAGCCCATCATCACTATGCGAGCGAGGCTATCCTCTGCTTAACTGAAATCCATCCTTAAAGCATAACTCGATTGGATATGAATTGCTTCGCCCAAAGAATTTGACTTAGCGTTTCATCTCTGCAGTGTTCTTTTGATTTAACGCTAACTTATTTCCAGTTTACATTACAGCGAATTGTGCTCGCCAGTCTTTCGTCTTGATGAAAGAGACTAGAAACCTGCTTCTTAATTTCAAGTTGAAGCTTTGATCATAAGTAGGAGGAACATACTGGAGCAGCTGATATGCTTTTCAAGAGGTTGGCAGTTGCTTATCCGAGATGATCCACTTCGAGAAGGGGCTGGTAGTCGCTTATCCGAGATGATCCACTTCGGGAAGACGGACGTCACCTGTAAGGTCTCGGATCCTTCCTTTGCCAATTTAAGAAAGATCCAGCTTTCTGTTGGCAACCAGTCCTTTGTCAATTTTGATCAAAGAAGATTCAGCTTCCTTTGCCAATTTTCATCAAAGAAGATCCAGCATTTTGATAGCAAAATCTGCCATTAAGCAAAGGATTATGGCCTTGTATAGGAGGGAGACCTTCCATGTCCAGTTGCGATGGTTCGTCATCTTGGAAGTGATAGGATAATTTATCCACCTTTGGAGCGATGATTTAGTTGTATGAAAGACAATCTTGATGTAGTAGTATCAATGTATCTTCCTCTTTTAGAATCAATAAAAAGAGATTTTATTTGACTCCTTTGTTGTATTTCCAACTTTCAAATTGTATCACCATTCTCAAAAGGAAACAGAATAACGGTATAACTAATCTAATCAGCGGTGATAAACTGATAGGGTTAGTTACACATTTGAGAAATAATTTGACAAAGAAATAGTCCTTACTGGACTGAAAGATGAAACTTGGCTATCTGTCGGTTCAGAGATGATGAACTAGACATGACCGATTGAGAAGCCACCAAGCTCAAAATTTTGTCATTCAAAGGTGACGAACTGGACATGATGACAAAGAAATAGTCTCTACTGGACTGAAAGATGAGACTTGGCTATCTGTCAGTTCAGAGGTAACATGAACATGACCGATTGAGAAGCCACCAAACTCGATATTTTGTCATTCAAAGGTGATGAACTGGACATGATGACAAATAAATAGTCCTTACTGGACTGAAAGATGAGACTTGGTTATCTGTCGGTTCAGAGGTAGCATGGACATAACCGATTGAGAAGCCACCAAGCTCAGGATTTTGTTTTTCAGAGGTGATGAACTGGACATGATGATAAAGAATAGTCCCTACTGGACTGAAAGATGAGACTTGGCTATCTGTCGGTTTAGAGGTAACATGAAAATAACCGATTGAGAAGCCACCAAGCTCAAGATTTTGTCATTCAGAGGTGACGAACTGGACATGATAACAAAGAAATAATTCCACTGGGAGAAATGAAACTTGATTATCAACTCCATGAAGATTTTGATATCTCCTTCGGATGTTATTTGAAAGAAATTATCAGAGGTATATTGTTAACGTGCCAACCAGAAAAGTCTACTGAGGACTGATTATCGGAAACTCGCTGGGGAGTTAGGAAATGAATCCCATAGAAGATCATGTATCAGAGAGCTTTAAGGGGACTTGTAAAGCAACTTGCCAGAGGTGTGATGTTAACTTGACAAGGATTCATTTACTGTTAGAGGTACTTGAACATAACAGTAATTTGAGTGGACCTATCGTTCTGTTGAAGAGATTGACAAGCGGGGTTTATTTACTGGGGATATTGGTTTTATCCGTTGGGGAGTAGATTATAGTCTTGCTATCAGAGATTTAGTATTAACATGATAAGTTAGACTTATCATTTTGTAAGGGATATGAATACCTTTATATGTGATTTTACCATTCCATGGATGGAGTTGGTAAATGATTTTGAAGAGGGAATCAAATGGGAACAGGTCCCTTAGGATTTTAGCAAATCCTCAGCCGTCAACGGATTTGGTATGCCTTTACCAACTATCATTTGAGTCGGGCTAGCCATGCTATTCCCCTCAGCATGATGCGTTGTCAAGGACTCATGTTGGGCTTAAAGGCCAACATTTTCCTCTATTCTTAACTGCGGAATCAAATGGGAATAGGTCCCTTAGGATTTTTAGCAAATCCTCAGCTGTCAACGGATTTGGTATGCCTTTATCAACTACCATTTAAGTCAGGCTAGCTATGCTATTTCCCTCAGTATGATGAGTTGTCAAGGACTCATGTTGGGCTTAAAGGCCAACATTTTCCTCTATCCTTAACTGCGGAATCAAATGGGAACAGGTCCCTTAATATTTTTAATAAATTCTCAGCTGTTAACGGATTTGATATGCCTTTACCAACTGCCGTTTGAGTCGGGCTAGCCACGCTATTCCCCTCAGCATGATGAGTTGTCAAGGACTCATGTTGGGCTTAAAGGCCAACATTTTCCTTATCCTTAACTGCGGAATCAAATGGGAACATGTCCCTTAGGATTTTTAGCAAATCCTCAGCTGTCAACGGATTTGGTATGCCTTTACCAACTACCGTTTGAGTCGGGCTAGCCATGCTATTCCCCTCAGCATGATGAGTTATCGAGGACTCATGTTGGGCTTAAAGGCCAACATTTTCCTCTATCCTTAACCGTTAGAGGTGTTGGATTATTTGGTTACTGTATTCGTAATCTTGATTCTTTTTTTAAGACAACCAGTATACGATCAGCTCGATACTGGTTTATGATCGTATGATCTCGTTTAGAGAAAGAGAGGAGCACACCTTCTGCATATCTTGGATTTGAAGGTCTTGATCAGAGGTGTAATGTTAACTTGATCATGAGAAGGATCCTATCAAGGATAATACTTGTTTAAGAACTTGTCGTTGATCGACATCATGAGTAAATCACCATCTGAAGTCATAATGTGATATACCCCGTTTGAATAGACTATTTCTATTACAAACGGCCCTTCCCATTTGGGCTGAAATTTGCCTTTGGTTTGTGTGTCATGATCATCGGTCGTCTGACGGCTAAAATCAAATCTCCTTTCTGGAAGACTCTTTACTTAACCTTCTATTGAAGGCTTTGAGATCCGGGCTTGATACAACTCAATGTGTTGCTGAGCTTGTAACCGCTTCTCATCTAGGGCTTCGAGCTCCTAGAGTCGCAATCGATCATTGTCCTCCTTTGTCATCTTAGTCATCAAAGCGACTCGTAATGACGGCATCTGGATTTCTAACGGTGTGACTGCTTCGCACCCGTATACCAGGGAAAAAGGTATATTACCTATCGGGGTCCGAATTGTGAATCGGTAGGCCTAAAGACATTCACTAAGCTCTCATCTCAGTCTTGCTTATTTGAGGAAACGAACTTTTTGAGTTGCTTAATGATTATCTTGTTGAATGCTTCCGCCAAGTCGTTAGCGGCAGGATTATAAGCAGTTAAAGTCACATTCTGAATTTGGTATTTATCACAGAACCGATAGAATACCTCGCTTGCAAATTGGGTACCGTTATCATGGATGATTCGCCTAGGGACACCAATCGATGGATGACATGGTGTTTGATGAAATTAACCACGTTAGAAGTTTTAATTTCCACCAGTGGTATAACTTCTACCCACTTTGAAAAGTAATCGGTTATTGTTAAGATAAACCGGTGACCTCTCATTGAGGAGGGGCTGATCGGCCCTACGACATTGATTCCCTACTCTTCAAATGGTCATGAAGTAACAGTCGGATGAAGCAACTCTGGAGGCTGATGTATGAAGTCCGCATGGATTTGGCATGCCTTATACCTCCGTGCATATTGGATGGCATCAGCTATATGGTTGGCCAATAATATCCAAGCCTGTGCAATCAGTCCTTGAGTTTTGGACCTGGCTGATGAGCTCCGCATATGCCATCATGTGCTTCTTTGAGCACTCCCTGTGCCTCTAAATTAGAAAGGCAGCAGAGGAGGATACCGTCGTATGAACGACGGTAGAGTATCTTCAGTGTTGGATCATAGTAAAAAATGGAGAGACCTTCGTCTGATAGATGTCGCTTCTTTAGGGTTGTCCGGCAACAAACCATGTAAAGCATAGTTGACGAGGGAAAATCGCCAATCTCTCGGTTCAAAATCTGTCGAGATATTATAGACCTCTTTGGTTCTCAACATATGTTTAGAGCAGACAAGGTGTCGAGTCGCCACTGTAAGGTGATACTTGGTGTTGACTGGTAAGACTAGCGTTGTTGCTAATGCGGCCAGAGCATCGGCCCTAGTGTTCTGGGATCGAGACACGTGACTGATATAAAAGCCATCAAACAGATTAGCCATTTCGATGACTGCGTGATACTAAGGTACCAATCTTCGTGACGGACCTCATATTCGCCTTTAACCTGATTGGCAATCAGTTTTGAATGGCCATAGCTTCAAGATAGCATACCCCATTTCATGAGCGAGCTGAAGGCCAATAAGTAGAGCATTGTATTCTGCCACATTGTTGGAGCATGATTCTGTCAGAAAAAATGCTCTAGGAAGGATATGGCTTTGTAGAGAGATAAACACAACCCCCACACCGGCAATGATCTTGCCTTTAGGGCCTATTCGTGATACTCCATTGAAGAACATCTGCCAAACTTCATCCTCTGAAGTTATATTGGATTCAAAGACTTCATTTGGAATATCTTCATGAAGTTTTGAGCTTTCTGGAACCGGATGAGCAGCCAAGAACTCTACAAGTGCCTGGCTTTTAACCGCCTTCTGAGGGACAAAGAGCATGTCGTACTGAGACAAAAGAAGGGCTCATTTAGCTAATCTTGAATTTAATGACCCTGGTTTCGTCATGAGAAGACGCAAAGGATTCACTCTGAAAATGACATGTATGGTTTGGCCGACCAAATAATGTCGTGTCTTCTGAATAGCGAAGACAAGAGCTAAGCATTCTTTCTCAATAGGATTATAGCAAGATTCCGCCCCTATCAGAGTCCTGCTCAGATAGTAAATAGCTTTTTCGTAACCATTATCGTCTTTTTGAGCAAGCAGAGCACCGAGAGAGTGGTCCATAGCTTTCACAAAAAGCAGGAAATGTTTCCCTGATGTGGGAGCTACTAAAACTGAAGGTTTTGTGAGATATCTTTTGATATCTTCGTAAGCTTCTTGACAGACTTGATCCCATACAAAAGAAACACCCTTTTTCATGAGTCAGGTAAACATTTGACAGCGGCCTGAGAGATTTGCGATGAATCTTCTGATATAAGCCAGTCTACCTTACAAACCTCTAAGTTCTTTGAGATTCTTAGGTGGGTGCATACTCTGAATGGCCTTGACTTTGTCTGGGTCAAGATGGATTCCTTTTGATGTAACAATAAATCCAAGGAACTTGCCACTCGAAACCCCCAAGAAGGTTTTTGTCAGATTCATCTTCAGTCGATGAGCCCGCATTATGTCGAACATCGTTCTCAAGTCACAAGATGGTCATTCTTATTGCGGCTTTTGACAGTAATGTCGTCGACATAGCACTCTACCGTTTTT
>JAVJIF010014162.1:0-137716 GCA_038442645.1 Agave tequilana | reverse complement strand
ACCACGAGGAGATAAGGTGGTCTCGCTTGTAGGACGATTATAAAGATTTCAACACAGAAAGCAAGCAATAACAAGAGATTTTACGTGAAAACCCAAATTGGGAAAAACTACGGGGAGGAGATAGGAAATTCACAAGTTTGCTGAGACTACAGGGAATTTGGTAGAGCTATCTAGTATTTATAATCTTTCTAGCTCAATTGGCCTCGATCCTTTTTCTTCTAGTTCTCTCATAATAATACCCTGAGAGTCATAACTGATCGTGTAGATCGTGCGGATCTCCTTAACTGCATGATTTGCACATTGTGATTCTCTTGTAACTGTCCAGATTACCGCACTTGATTGTTTTGATCGCATGCAGAAGTATTCGCCTCCATCCGTAACGACCTGCGCTAGATTGGAGGCATTATAGCATTTGAATGTGGGACTGATCTGGCAGTGTGATTGACTCCACAGATTAAGGAATCCTATTGCTGAGCTGTATCTAGTGATGGAGGTGGAGACTTCGTAGTGAGCCTGCGTTGAGGGGATCGGGACTCTCGACCTGCAAGGTGCTTTTGTCAAAGTTCTTATCTGGATGAATCACTCGAGTTAAGATCTCGGGGAGGCACTTGGCTTGCCGTTTAGCTCTGGATGATCCTGATGAGGTGAGACACGTGTCACGATCCTGATGGATCGGAATCTGACCACTACAATATTCTACATCGGGTTAAAGCATACTGGTTTACTACTCTCTATCTAAAGTGGCTGCTACAAATGCTATTTAGAACATAAATCCTTAGGATCTGTTCTAAGAGAGTTTCTTCGTTTCTAGAAACAATTATTCTATGACATTGCAGTTGGATTTTGTCAGAACAAACATCGCTCTATAAGGTCCTAGAACAAGCAGCGAATAGTTTCTTTCGGACAATCCATGTTGCATCCTTTAAGTTGTTTATTTGAACTTCGCTCCAATGTCTGCCATCTTCATAGTCTCTCCATTGCAATTCACCTTTGACTGCAAATATAGAAAATGAAAAAAAAAAAAAAAAAAATTCTAGAACCGCAGGAGAAAGAACCCTAAGTGTCTGACGATTCCTTGAAATCCAATTGCGACAAGTCATTGAGATGAAGCAGTCACCATGATCATAGCAAAGAGAAAATTACCCAACTGATCCGGTTGCATCTAATTTTCATTACCTGGGTGTATATGTATGCTTAAACCATTAAGAATCGGTAATCTAGGCTGTTTACATGAATCAAACGGTCCAGATTCACTATGTAGAGAAGCTTGTTGGTGCTTTTGCAGTAGTAAAGGTTTAATACATTCATCGTCTACGCCTTTTCACTTAATTAGGGATTGCATACATAAGTATCAAAATAGTGGTTTCATATTATCAAACTAGACTAGTATGGTTGCAATAGGTGAATGAGCGTTAATGCCTGGAAGCCTCCAAACATGGGGGAAGCTGTGAGACAAGTTTCTAAAGTGAGTTATATCGGAAAGGGGAAGTTCTTGCAAAGGATAAGATATTGCCATGTAAAATTTTCCCTGTCAAATATGTTGCTGCTGAGTTGACACCATCCACTTTTGCATCTAGTGCAATGCATTTATACTCTGTAACTATCTTCATCCTGGTAACCCCTTCTATATTGTGGGAATACTTGGCTTTTACTATCTGAGCTACCCTTCTAGTAGTGTTCATCTTTGGCTTTCTTAGATCTCTTGCAAGCTTCCATAGATGTATTCATTCCATTTTCTTTATGTTCTTAACAACATAACTTAGCATGCTCATCTTTATTGTGATTTTCTTTTAAACACATGATCTTTTAATTGCTTAGTGATATTGTTGATCATGGAAGATGGAAGATATGTGAAGCGATCTAAATAAGTGGGGCAGTTTCTGTACTAAAACGTTGTAGCTTTAGCTTTAGATGCCTTCTTGACAATGTAATATGAACTATCTATGATGCTATATGTAGGTCGATGTATGTTAAATGACTATTGTATCAATTGGTTTTGCTTCTTTTGTTTTATATCAGTTGTTATTTGCAGGCATAATTCATGTGATTCGGTTTGCCTCTTTGGTTTATTTGGGCCTCACAGATGAACATGGTTCTCTATGACAAATTATATCATATTACCTCTTTGTCTGGACTCCAAGACTCTTTCCTACAGCAACAACAATTAATCCTTTATCCCAAATCTTTGAAGTTAACTACATGAATCCCTTTATCTATTCAGCTCTATTATTCTTTCCTTGTCCAGTGAATTGGAGGTTTTACCACTTTGTTGCATGAGCTTAAACTAACTGCAATACCAAAGAAAAGGTTGGTCTACCTATCTGCCAACTGGCTGTCAAGGGCTTTATTGCATGGTCATCTCTTCATTAGTGCCTTGGGTAGGAATTGTCATCAACTGATAGATGGTGTAGGTCAGGTTGAAATGGGTTACAGAAACTTCAATCTTTTTTCGGTTTTCTTGATTTAAAGGTATACGCTGGCCACATTTTGATGGAAAAGGCTTAGATGGTGATGGTGAAACTGTAAGTTATTTCTTCCCTGATCTAGCTGGCTCTCTTCACAGGCTTATACAGTGAAGCAGATCTGCTCCCTGTGTCAGTTAATTATGCTTCCTGATTCAAGTTTCAAGTAGTTCCTCCATAAGATTTCTGAATATTAAGCAAATAAATGGTCATCTTAGACATGAATCTCCATTTGTTGTGCAAGAGCACGAGCAATTTATACACTTCCAACACTAGTTATCCACCTTAATAGCCTTGTTGAACTATTTCGTTCACATGGGACAACTGATTGTATTTATTCGTCTTGACAGAAAAAATGTAATATGTGAGGTTCACGAACGACAACCTTTCAATGGCGGCTTCAGCCCTTTTTAAATTATCTTCAATTTTGTTCTCTCGTATATCACATAGATGAATTACTGAACATTACTAACTGGATTTGCGATCTATGTCACTGAAGAACATCATTATCACCATTATTCCACTTGTATTTGTTCTGATTATTGTCTGTGAAATATCCATTGGGAGAATCTTAAAATTAATTATTTTGTTAAATGGATCTGATTATATGTGTAGCCATACATGGTCAGTTTTGTGTTCAAGCGACTCGATGGATTATTTAGCACCTGAGATTCTATGCTTGTGAGTGCCTTTGAAGTCTTATTTATTTGTTTAATTTTTTTAGTTTCTATCTGATGAAATCCTTGCATTCTAGATGAAATTGCTGATGGAGTAATAATACTAATTCTAGGTGCCGGCCCCTTACTAACACGATAAAAAATAAAAATAAAAATAAAAAGCAAGTAAACAGTGAAAGGATTTTCACCTTGAGACACAATGTATTCTTTTGATACACAAGCTAACACTATGTAATCATTTTTCTCTTCTTTCTTTTTCTTTCTAAAAAACCCAACACTATAGAAGTCAAATAAAGAAATCATACTTCACAACTAATGATGCACTGCAAAGCCTGTTTATATAATTCTTTTAGTATTGCTGATGCATTGAATACAGAGGATATTAAATGATACATGCTTGGATTTTGATGTTTGGACAAGTGTTTTAAGATGATTTTTTGTGATAATTCAAATTTCTTATAGGGACCACTCACCATAATCTACAAATACAGAGATAGTGATCATTGGAATGTATTCCACTAATGTGTTACTACACTAGTTTTTTTTATGCAGTTTTGATAAATTCATCCATTCTTGTTATTTTTTATTTGATATTATTGCATTGAGAAATTTATCCAGCATTTTTCCCCCTTTCTCATTTTTTTGGCGGAGAAAAATTGGTGCAGTGCATTGATTTGTTATTCCTTCTCCTAATCGCAGGCCCTGGAGGCTATCGAGAAGTTACAGAAGAGTGTTGATACTCTTATAGTGATTCCCAATGACCGTTGTTGGATATAGTTGATGAGCAAACCCTCTTCAAGATGCATTTCTTCTTGCTGATGATGTCTTACGCCAAGGGGTGCAAGGGATATCTGACATTATAACTGTAAGCAGGATATAGTTTCTGCCAGTAGTTTGATAGTATACAATATCGTTAATTAATTATTATCATTGCTGCCATTTTGTAGATTCCTGGTCTTGTGAATGTTGATTTTGCTGACGTAAAAGCCGTAATGAAGAACTCTGGACTGCCATGCTCGGTGTTGGTGTCTCCTCAAGTAAGACCGGGCACAGGAAGCAGCAGAACAAGCAAACTTAGCCCCCCTTATTGGATCTTCGATTGAGTCTGCAACTGGAGTTGTGTACAATATAACTGGTGGGAAGGACATTACCCTGCAAGAAGTGAATAAAGTCTCCCAGTGAGTCTTTTATCACTTTTTCAACCATCAATGTGAACCTTTTAGGCCGAACAACCAGTGCTGAGGAATGGTAGGAGTGTGGGAGGGGAGAACATAACACAATTAGATGTTAAAAACTGTGTTTGATGCTGCACCTGGAGTGAAGTATATAATATCAGTGGAAAGCACCTGGAGTGAAGTATAACCAGTGGAAAGGAGAATACACTGAGGCTTACACCTCAGGCTGCATTATTGAATGGAATGTGATAAAATGACGGGAGGGATGGTTTTTTAAGGCTGGCATTGGGCCTGCAACTGGAGATGTGTAAATATAATCAGTGGAAGTCCCCTAGCTAGGCAATATGCTCCTGTTTCAATTTCAATAATAGAGCAGGGAGGGAGAGAGGGAAAGGGAGGGATTTTCTTCTACCAATCAGAGAGGGAAAGTATCTGCATGTTCTTTTTCTTCTCTATTTTGCTCATTTCAGCAGCCAAACAGGAGAAAATGATTTACTGATTCACTCTCCTTTCCCACGAACCATTTGTCATGACAAACTTTTCTGTTGGATTACACATCGGTGAAATCCCTTCTTTTTGTCATCATTTTCAATGTTCTTAGTGTGTTCTATGATCCAAATCTTCATTGTCATTTTGCTAGCATTCTGTATAAATAGCAGGCATCTAAACATTTCAGATCCCTAATTCTCAATAGCGTTAAATAAATTAAACAGGTTCCATTAGTGTTTCTTCTTGGTGCCTACTAGAGTTGGTCTTTCCATGGATTTGCAGGTGGTGACTAGTCTGGCAGATCCTTCAGCAAACATAATATTTGGAGCGGTCGTTGATGATCGCTACACTGGTGAGATCCACGTCACCATCATCGCAACAGGGTTCTCGCAGTCATTCCAGAAAACTCTTCTGACAGACCCAAAGGCAGCAAGGATTGCAGAGGCCCAGCTCAGGAGATGAAAGCTGCATCAATGCCTCTCAAGACTAGCAACTCATCCCCAGTGTCCTCTCGCCCCGAAAGCTCTTCTTCTGACTCAACCCAACCCAATCATGTATGCTGATCTCTCAGTTTTCTTCACGCATCTCCTGAAAAGTTTGGACCACTGACGCACTGCTGCTTTTATTAAACCTTTTTGCAAATGTAAAGGAATTAAAGCAGCTCTGAGGCAACGACTTGTATTTAATTTTTTTTTTGCCCCTGGCTTTTGTTCTTCTGACAGCTCTAAGCATATGGAGGGCATAATTTCTGAGTGCATCTTGTTCTTCTGCATGAATAAATATATCCGCGTACGACATACAAACTCTCTCGGCCTGATGAGGATGAGTTGATCCAGAAAGAAAAAAAATGGATGCTATTCAAGATCTCAAGCCTATATGCGCCACAAAGGATGCACAACTTCCAAAAGTCAATGAAGAATCAAATAGCAAGAGCTCAACACAGGTCCGAGAGAGTAAATTGGACGATTTAAAGATATTAGGCTTAGTTTCCAACTCTGATTAGTAAAGCTTAACAGCTTTATGCCACACCACACATTTATAAGAACATTAACCCTGACTTCAAATTGCAGGCACTTCAAAGCAGGAATCCTATGCTTTGCATCTAGTATTTAACATTTCAGACTGGTTCAATCTATTGTATTCAGAACAGTGAAAGCATGTAGCATCTGGTATTTAATCTTTTATTTCTTTTATTTCTTTTTAAAGTTCAAATTTCTTTTACAAAAACTCAGCATGTTCTTGAGAATTACCATCACTCGGCAATGGAGTAGTGTAATTCCATGGTAAGAAAAAACAGAGCTACAAATATAAACATTAGCAATCACCAGTTTCCCAGGGCTGCAAGACAAAATACTAGTATATTCTTACATTAAATTACAAACCTTCTATGAGGTTAATCTACAAAGCTTGGATACACAATAATCTACAAACCTCCCCCTGATTTCAGCCACTGCAAAAGTCAGTATTAATGTGTGTAGCAGCAGCAGAAATTCATATGAAGAAAGAAAGGCATCTCAGATGGTTGAATGAACGAGAGTATACGCTCACCAAACAAGTCAAACAATGAAGCCAACAGGCGCCAAGCGCCCACATCCTCTTTCCATGCCTGGGCGAGGGCAGTGTGTGTCTTCTGTGCTCTACTGCCACCAATCTTCTCTCTCCTGTTCCCACTTGTAGCGCTTTCATTTGATACTTGCCCTGATGAAGTAGACGGCCCCCTCCGGAACTCACCTGATGCAGCTGGGAACCATCTGCCGATGTTGGCATTGAACTGATTGTTCCGTCCACAGCTAGCTTCTTGAGAAGGGGTTGCTGCAATGGTTGGGGTTGCCTTGCGTTTGTCTGTATAAATTGATAGAAGCATTCACTTAATACTTGCAATGCATACTATTATATATTTTTGGCAGGATAGGCAATATATCCTATAAAAGACAGGAGAAAAATAGAGAGGGAGGATATGTCTTATGCATAGGAAAGGAGCATATCTGAGCTTAACAGTATTTCAATCTCATATCTCAATGTCACCAGCATTAACAAGCGGTCAAGCTCCGGTAAGTAATAAATGTATGGAATTTGCTTTCAGAGTATCAATGCCTGGAAACTGGAAACCAATCCAGCCTGAGGTCCACTACTGGGGGCCACTTCTACATCAATTTGTTCAATCCTCCTTGCAATAGATAGCAAATAAAAATGATGAAGCACAAGAAAATTTCGTTGGACTCCATAGCTCATCAATCGGTCAAAATTAACATATAGCTACAGTGTGATACCCATAATTCTTTGTTCAACCATATATTACGTGGTGCTTATATTCATAACCCCCTCTACTGGACAAACTAATGAAAATTAAGGTACCATGATGAGTTTTAAAGGCAATTCATGATGAGACATCCAAGATACCCTGTTTACTTTTGTTCAGCTACAGTTTTCTGATTATTGCATGCAGAAACTGAGGGCCTGTTTGCCCTTAAAGAGAGAAGAGGGTATGAAAGAGGAAACGAAGAGTCCCCTCTTCCTAATTTTTTTTTGTTTGTTTGCTAAAAGAAATGGAACAAGAGAGGGCATCTCTTTCTCTCTTCCATTCATGTTTATTTGCACATTGAAAAGGAAGAGCCCAAGTATACTCATCCGTGGTGAGATTACCACCATGCAAGACTCCACCGCCAACAACAAACACTAGTACAAAAAGTTTATATAGTGTGTTTAAAACCGACAGAAAAGACATACGACGTCGGTTCCGGATCCGACGTGTATCCAAGCGACTTTGTAGGTCTGAAACACACTATGTCGATTTTTCAAAACATGTTTTGCATCGGTTCCCGATCAAATCGACGTAAAACTATCTTTTTGCGTCAGTTTTTATAATAACCGTCGGAAATATAATTAACTTTACGTCAGTTATTTTAAGAACTGACACGTTATAATTCATTTCAACTGACGCGTAAAGTTTTAGCATATTTTAGCTATGTTTCAAATATTTTTAAAATGCCACCGCCTCTTACATCACGTTGTTTTTCCAAGACAATGAAGAATGGATCTGAAACCTCAAGAACGTCGTCATTGGGGCCGGAGAGATCAACGACGGAGAGATCCATACCTAGAAAATCAAGATAGATCCACAGATAGGCTGCCTTGAGGAGATCAGAGGCCACAAAAAGGCGCAGGAAGTGGAGATGGCGGGAAGAAGAGGAGGGAGGAGGTGAGTTGATCAGAGAATGAGAGAGAAAAAAAAAGAAAATTAAAATAGTAATAAAGAGTATTGATCCGTGTGCGAGCTGCTTCTTCCGATGGATTTTGAGAGAGAAATTTCTTCCCCTCTTCAGCCAACTAGTAGCCACATCAAACGATAGGCTGGAAGAGCTCTTCCTCCAGCAAACAAACAGGGGGCATCTGATTTAGCCAACTGTCAAAGAAGCAATTAGTTGCCTCCCCTTTTCTTCCTCTCTCTTCTCCCACCTCCACCGAAACAAACATGCCCTAAAGTGACGATAGGTAGAACTACATTGGCATGAATGAAATGATCAGGGAATTTTGATTGATGTATGACATCATGAGGTTAATGTCTCATCTATCAGAAAACATTCCAGAGCCTCCAGCTGACTAACTTTTCTACATGATCCTTCATGATTCAGTTGAAGCATTTTCATATTTACATTTTTAATTTCAGACAATGACCATGATCAAACCAAGGATTATAACATATTTATTTATCCAACAAATAATACAAATAATAATCACATTTTGCACTTCCCAAAATCTTCTTAATGATCTTTTTCAATTGCCATCAGAAAACTGTCTGACCTTAAATCAGCCTATAGGGAATAAAATTACCTCCATTAGACCTTTTAAGGCATAACCATTAACTTGATTTGTCAAAAATGAGTCTTTTATTATGTATTGTCACTCATCTTTGGTAATGGGATTTTAAATTAGACAACAACTGTGATTCTACACTAGCTGCTTAATGTGTCCCTATTCTTAATAATAAGTTTCACAACTGTCCAGATATTATTAGGCATTTCCATATTTTCAAGAGTACTTGACCCGGGCAGTACATAAAATTAGCCCAATTACTTATTTAGATACCAGGTTGGTAATTCTAGTCTAGGCCACCTCCATTTAGCAAGCTTGCAAACTTTCCTCCATATCCACTAACAAAATTGAACTATGATGTCTCTGCAATCTCTCTGAAGGTGTTGTCCTGTAAGGTGTCCTCATTTAATTTTGAACATGAAACTTTCTTTACTTTTCACTAAAGCACGCCTACTTGTTCAAGATTTAGGCCTCTTTTGTTAACAAGGTCAAGTTTCTCAAAGCTCAGTTTGAGAGAGTTTCAGGTCTAAGATGGGGTTACTGAAACTAGGCTTTGTTTGGGAGTCAAAACGGAGTTGCTGAAACGGGCAAAACTGAGATTATTGAAACTCTATTTTGAGTTGATTTTTCATTTTAACTTAAACGTTACCCCCGTTTCATAAACTGGGTTTGTATTGTTACAAACCCCAACTTCATTTATGTTGGTCCCGAGATGATGCCAAATGCGGAACTTTCTCTGTTGACACTTATAGATCTAAACTACAAAGTCAACACAAATACTAAACAAAGAAGGATTAAGTTAAACAAATAAATAACTTGCAATAAAAAGGAAAAGTAAATCTCAGAAAAGTTTAGACAAACGCAAACACGAGAGATTTATCCTGGTTCGGTCCTCGTGACCTACATCCAGTCCCCAAGCCACCCGCTTGAGATTTTCCTTTATCCTTAATTTTGTACACCCAAAATCACAACCATGCACACCACTTGACAAATCCCCTTCGCCAAATGTGTACACCTTCTCTTCCACCAAGAGAACACCTTCTCTTCCACCAAGAGAATAAACATCACCTTGTACAACTGCCTCTACACCAAGAAGCCACCCGTGTACAATGATTGCTTTGAGAATTACAACTTTCCTATAAGCCTTGGTATTGTGTATGAACGTGGACAAGGTCTAGTATAGGAGAAAAGAACTTCAGAGAACTTCACAATGGAAATTGACTTTTGGTGAAGAACTGAAGTTGGAAAAACAGTTTTCAGATTGACAGAATTTTTGGCTTTAGAAAACTGAAGATTTTTCTTGATATTTGGCCTTTGGACTAACTACCCTTTATATAGCTGAAGACTAAGGTAAGTTAGGGTAGTTATAGGAGCAATTCAAACAATTGGAACGTTAGAATTCGTTGCACAAAAGACCAGATAACGAAAACTGTCCAACAGTCAGAAACTGCTTATAGTCGACTTGCCTATAGAGTTAGTCGACTAGACAAGGCAATTTTCCTTCTATTAGTCGACTATGTTTGGGTATTAGTCGACTAGGTTAAGAGACGTTGGAGTGACAGTTTTCTGGATAACTGAATCAAGTCGACTGCAACTAACTATAAGTCGACTGGACCAGATATTAGTCGACTAGGGGAAAAGATTAGTCGACTACACATGCTATTAGTCGACTACATTTTACTGTCAAGTCGACTAATGCAGAAACAGAGAGTTGGGTCTGTTTTGGACACAAGACTTAGTCGACTAGGGTTGGGTCAAGTCGACTACACATGTTATTAGTCGACTTGTCATAGGTATTAGTCGACTAATGGACATTGATATGAGTGTGTGTGTTAAGGCTTTTTACATGCTATTTCATCCTTACAAAATACATCATATCAACTCTCCTTGGGACATCTTGATCATGTAGAACTCTTGATTCGTCATGTGTTAGAGCTCCAAATGAAATGCTTCACAAATGTCTTCATAGAAATATGTTCCAACATTCTTCTCCTTTTAGATGATGACACTTTGTGTGCACAAGTGCTCCCCCTACAGAAAATATGTTATATTTTCCTCCCCCTGCAGAATTTGGGTTATAACAAATATGAAAAGACTTTGTTCTCCCCCTGCAACAAATATATTAGTAAATATATATATATATGTATGTATATATATATATATATATATATGTATATATATATGTATATATATATATATATATGTATATATATATATATATATGTATATATATATATATATATATGTATATGTTCTTATTAACTTTTATATGGTACTTGCAAGATTAAACGTTAGATGGTACCAAACATAAAAAGAACATATTAACCTTTAGGAGTCCAAATCCATTTAGAATTTGGTTTCCACCTGTTAATATACACATAGTTGCATGAATCACATATATCATGAATGTATGATGCAATATATGTATTTTTATCATGAAAACTTAAATTCTTAGGAATCCATATAAACTTTGTCTTAATTCTTTTTGAAACATGATTAGACTTTCTTTTCACATATGGATTACTAACATATGAAGACTTTTCATTATATCCAATACCATAATGATTATCATGTGACAACTTCTGAAAAGATAATAAATCATTCAATTTTCTTTCCCTTTATTGAACTTAGTCACATTTTGCAAAAGATCTTCATATTTCTTTTTGAAAACTGAAATATTTTTATCTAAAATAGAAATCCTTTTATTCAAAGATTCAGTTTCCTTTTTCAGAAAAATGTTCTCTTTTATAAACTTCTCATTTTCAGTTTTCAAAGATGATATGACTTTTCAAACTCATCTTGTTGAGAATTTATAGAAGATACTTGTAAAGCATAACATGAATTTTCCTTTAAAAGTTTTTCATTTTCTTTTGATAAAACTTTATTTTTCAATTTTTCATTTTTCAGATCAATAAACAATTCATGAAATGCATCAAAAAGTTTAGTAAACGATACCTCATCATCTTCCAGTGCCATGTAACATAGGTTGACACGTTCAGTGATTTCTTCTTCATCAGAGAAAGAGAAATTACTATATTCTGATGATGCTTCATAATTTTTCTTCTTTCTGAACTTTTTTGCTCTTGTACTTATCCTTCTTTTGAGCAAAGGGCAATCCATCTTCATATGACCTGGTTTATTGCAATTAAAGCATTTGAATTTACCATGCTTTAAGAATCGCCTGAATTTCTTTGAAAGCATTGCCATCTCCTTTTCATCGTCATTGGAATCGTCCGTGTCGGAGGATGCATGGAAGGCGAGTTCTTTCTTCTTTGAGCGGTGTTGTCATTCCTCCTTCTTTCTTTCTTCTAACTGCACTTCATATGCCATTAGATTACCGATTAGGTTTTCTAATGTCATAGTTGAGAGATCATTCGCCTCTTCAATGGCGGTTGTCTTCTTCTCCCATTCTGGTGTAAGTGCACGAAGGATCTTTCGAACTCTTTCGACTTGGGTGTAGTCCTTTCCAAGGGATGCTAATGTATTGGTAATGTCGGTGAATCTTGTGACCATTTCAGATATGGTTTCATTCTCCTCCATTTTGAATAATTCAAACCTGTGGACAAGAATAGATATTTTAGATTCCTTAACTTTACTTGTACCTTCGTGTGTTACCTGAAGAGTAGGCCATATTTGATGTGCAGAAGTCGCTGTTGAAACACGGTTGAACTCTTCTTTGGTTAGGGCACAGAACAAGGCATTCATCGCTTTGGCGTCAAGGTTCGCGTTCTTCTTTTGATCTTCACTCCAAGCGTTGTAGTGGTTGTGGGCTTGGTGTACGATGCTTCTACGATGTTCCAAAGGTCGTAGTTGAGCGACTGCAAGTATATCTTCATTCTACACTTCCAATAGTTGTAGTTGGATCCGTCAAATAGCGGTGGACGTTGTGTAGAATGTCCTTCTTTGAATTGGGATGATGAGAACTCCGTTGCCATCTTTGTTGTTGACTTGTACCCGATGTGAGACCCGCTCTGATACCAATTATTGGTCCCGAGATAATGCCAAATGCGAAACTTTCTCTGTTGGCACTTATGGATCTAAACTACAAAGTCAACACAAATACTAAACAAAGAAGGATTAAGTTAAACAAATAAATAACTTGCAATAAAAAAGAAAAGAAAATCTTAGAAAAGCTTAGACAAACGCAAACACGAGAGATTTATCCTGGTTCGGTCCTCGTGACCTACATCCAGTCCCCAAGCCACCCGCTTGAGATTTTCCTTTATCCTTAATTTTGTACACCCAAAATCACAACCATGCACACCACTTGACAAATCCCCTTCGCCAAATGTGTACACCTTCTCTTCCACCAAGAGAACACCTTCTCTTCCACCAAGAGAATAAACTTCACCTTGTACAACTGCCTCTACACCAAGAAGCCACCCGTGTACAATGATTGCTTTGAGAATTACAACTTTCCTATAAGTCTTGGTATTGTGTATGAACGCGGATAAGGTCTAGTATAGGAGAAAAGAACTTCAGAGAACTTCACAATGGAAATTGACTTTTGGTGAAGAACTGAAGTTGGAAAACCAGTTTTCAGATTGACAGAATTTTTGGCTTTGGAAAACTAAAGATTTTTCTTGATATTTGGCCTTTGGACTAACTACCCTTTATATAGCTAAAGACTAGGGTAAGTTAGAGTAGTTATAAGAGCAATTCAAACAATTGGAACGTTGGAATTCGTTGCATAAAAGACCAGATAACGAAAACTGTTCAACAGTCAGAAACTGCCTATAGTCGACTTGCCTATAGAGTTAGTCGACTAGACAAGGCAATTTTCCTTCTATTAGTCGACTATGTTTGGGTATTAGTTGACTAGGTCAAGAGACGTTGGAGTGACAGTTTTCTGGATAACTGAATCAAGTCGACTGCAACTAACTATAAGTCGACTGGACCAGATATTAGTCGACTAGGGGCAAAGATTAGTCGACTACACATGCTATTAGTCGACTACATTTTACTGTCAAGTCGACTAATGCAGAAACAGAGAGTTGGGTCTGTTTTGGACACAAGACTTAGTCGACTAGGATTTGGATCAAGTCGACTACACATGTTATTAGTCGACTTCTCATAGGTATTAGTCGACTAATGGACATTGATATGAGTGTGTGTGTCAAGGCTTTTTACATGCTATTTCATCTTTACAAAATACATCATATCAACTCTCCTTGGGACATCTTGATCATGTAGAACTCTTGATTCGTCATGTGTTAGAGCTCCAAATGAAATGCTTCACAAATGTCTTCATCGAAATATGTTCCAACAATTTATACTTAAACTAAACCCAGTTTCAGAAACTATGTTGCCAAATGAGGCCTCAGGAGGTGCAAGAAGTTAATTAAAGAGATTGTTATGGAGGTACTCATGTGCATTATCCTGAGTGAGGCATGAGACAACTACGAATTAATGGCAAAGCCATAACTGCTCACCTATTGATTTAAGCTACTAACCACTTATAGAAGTCTAATTAGTCTTACTTGGCATAGTCGTCGCAACTTTTCCATTACTCCTCCAAACTGGCTGTGTTGACAGAGATAGCACACCAGGTAACACCTTCAGCATATCATACAAACATTTACCTGCAGCGCACTGAAACATGCATCCCAGAGGAAAACAAACAAAAATTCGTAAAATGGATTTCTTTTCCTTTTTGTAAGTACAATATTGATTGAATAGCATCAAAGAAATATACCAACAAGGCACCATAGACATGCCAAGCTTCTTTTCTCTTCCTCTCATTCTTTTGCTTTTCTAATAGCATCTCTGATTCTTAAAGTTGTAGATATGTCTCCAAATTGGGAAGAATTAGAAGACGGACCTGGCAGGCCAAAACGTACAAGTCAGCAGGACACAAGGAAGAACCGGTGGCAAGAAAATCTAGAAGATGGATTACCACGCTGGGTCCTAATGTGGAAATCCCCTGAATGGCACCATAATGTTGGGTCATTGCTTTAGATGGATCAAGAAAAGCATGAACTAGAGTTTTTGTCAACTTAGACTGGAGATTGTGATGCATGTTACCATATCTGCAAATGTCTTTTATAAATTAATAAAATTCAGAATCCACTTAATAATGTTACTGAATCAAACGATATGATCACATGAAATCAAAGCCAAATTCTTAACAATTACGAAAGAGAACACATAATTTCTATCCATTTTCAGTAGATATCACAAAAAACAGAGAGGAACAATGAGTAACCTTCTCAGTGTGTAAAAAACCAGATTTTATTTTCAAAAGAACCAGTTGACTGTAGAAAAGATTCATATACAATTCATACAACTATGGCATCTTCATCATTGAGAAATCTTTGAGACATTGACTTTGTCATCATAGGTAAAGGAGCCGAACCGTGGAAAAACTCAATGTGCTTTCTTCTTCTTGGTATTGTTTATGTTTCAAATCTATGGGCCATTTTACTATGCCGAAACAAACTGGTATTAGAGCTATGGTGATAGACTTGTGGTGGAGCGTGCAAGTGTAAGCCGTGTCAAGTCGATGATTGGCGGTGGCACGAGCAAGAAGGAAAAAAAAAAAAAAGGTTTTCTTTCTTCAGATTTTGACAAGATCTAGCGTTCGTGTGTGGGAGGTGACATTGCGCGCGGGCAGCATGGGCAACACATGGGCATTGCAGAGTCTCAAGAATGCCTGGTCAAGATCTCGAGAGGAGAGATTGGTCATGGTGGCGTCTCAACCGCCAAGGAAATAGGGCACGTGAGCGGAGTTCATGCACAAGATGTGAAATGCTTGGTTAGTAATTTGACGTTGAGCATATAACACAAAAATACCAAACCAACGTTCAAGGATGAAATATTGGAATTCATGTGATAACGGTTCACATGGGTAAGGACAAGTTGGTGTTGGATCTACATTAGAGCTCCAAGCACCAATCACTGGGTGGAACGAACAGAAAAACATGAGATGAGTTATTAAGTGTTGATCATGGCTGAGATTGATCAGAGTGTAGGTTGACAAAATGGTGTCGAATTCATGCGGTTTAGGAGCCAAATTCCATGTTTTCCAACATTCCAAGACCAGTAGTGACAGCAATAGGCAAATTATACTATTTGGAGTGGTTTTTTGCAGAATGGCGTATGATTGGCGATGATCAATACATACCGGATTGATGGAAGGTTATAGTTGTCAGATTTCATGATGAGATTATGATGTTGGTATTTTGGGTGCCTTACATCCATTGGAGAAGAACTACGAGACAAGATGGAGGAGATTCTAAAAAATTCAACAGTATGGACATGCACATGCCCAGGTAGTTGACAACACAATAGATGACTGTCGACAACGAGTTAGGGCGGTCGACCACGAGCCACCAGAGACTGAGAACGTCTCAGTTTGTCGATAGACAACCAAGACATGTCGATAGTCGACACGTCTCAGTCTGTCGACAGTTGACACATAGCTGTCGACAGGTGATCGATCGCAGACCCAACAGAGACTCAGCTGATCTCAGTCTGTCGATAGGCAACAAAGACCTGTCGATAACTGCGGGAATTTTCAGATTTCGAGTTGTTTTCTGATTGAGATTTTGAAGAGGTTCCTGAATCACTTCTTCTAAAGGCGGTTTGATTGGATGGCTAGTATGATTTTGTTGAAAATTTGGAAGGTCTAAATTTATTTTAGATGTTTATAAAATCCTTAGGGTTGTGGATTTTATGCATTGTAGTCAAGAGAGAGATTTTCACCTTGTATTGAGAGTTTGAGAGATTCTAGAGAGAGATCCTTATAAAACTATTGTACTGCTTCTCAGGTTAATAAGAATTTCTGTCCCTCATCTCTCAAATCTTGTATTTTTTGATTTGTGTTATTTCTCTTGTAGTGATCAAGATATATGGCTTGCTATGATAGATCGCTCGGTGCTTTCTTATTTGGTGGTGTCTATCATAATAATTAGTATCAAAATGATGTTTAGCAATACGACCACAATGAAGTTCGAGATGGAGAAATTCTTCGGGAAGAATAACTTCCTGCTGTGGAAAATGCGGGTAACGACATTGCTCGTGAAAGAGGGTACTCACAAGGCCTACTTGGTGCTGAGAAGTAGCCATCCAATATGGAGAACGACGAGTGGATGGATCTTGATGCTCGAACCAAGGCCACTACTCTACTATGGATGAGGGCATCACGTCGCTGAGACGATGATTCAACCGAATCTATTCCAGAAAATGACATGCCGCATTTCTTTGATTTTACCTATTTATTTGTTTAGTTTATTACTTTAGTAGTGTGACTTTTATGTGGGCGTTTAGTACCACATTAGTTATTTCTTAGAAAGTGTTCCCTTGTAAGGCCTATAAAGGGCCCCAAGACTTCTCTTTGAAATTAATTATTGAATGATTAAAATCTCATTTTTCAGTTCAAATTCTTGAGATTTTTTGTTTTTGAGTTTTGGGTGTGAAGCTCGTGCAAGGGGCGAGAAGCTAAAAATTCTATCCAGTTTCCAATTTAAATTTTAAACCCTAGTTTCAAACTTTGAAGGTGATTGCCATCCATATTGTTTTACATCAATTTGATATCAGAGCAACTGGTTTTCAATTCCCTTCAAAATTTTCTTCTCCCTCTCCAAAAAAAAACCTAGATCTAAATCCCTAGATCTATTAAAAAAAATTACTGTTCAAAAATTCGAATGAAAATTCAGTCGAAATAAAAACAACACCGTTCTTCTTCTTCCTCTCCTTCCCCCTCGCTTGAATCCACCGCCTGCCTCTCCCGCCGCCACCTCCAGACATCGCCAACACCATGACCGCCACCTGTTAGTCTCACATTAAGGTGGCCCACTAACCTTGGTTAATTAATTGGATTCCTAATTAAAGTTAACTGATATTAAAGATGCCCATATTAAAGTTACATTTACATATATGTTAATAATCACATGAGGTATAAAGGAACCATGATGGGTGGTTTTATCTCAAGGGTTATTTTAGTAAATGTTGGACCCTCTTCTCTCCTCCTGAAAAGAATATAACCTAGGCTCATTATTTGTGAGCAATAAGAGAATCCATCATACTTGCAAGGTTGTGAAAGGAAAAGGAGACAGAGAGAAGAAGGGTCTGCATTAGGGTTTCTTGCAGGATTAAAGAGAAGGATCAAAGTCTTCATCCATCTACTTCCTTTCAGTTCATCAATGGCTTCAGGTATGATGATTTAGTATTGATTTAATTATGTATTTGATTTCTTGAGATGATTGATTCTAGATCCATGGCAATTTATCCGCATAAAGTTTATACAAAGATCTTACATTTGGTATCAGAGCCTGTGTTTTAGAATCAATACATCTTGGATTATGGATTATGGGAAATTAGGGTTTTTGATTAACAATTCATAAAATTAAAATTTTTGATCTTTTAATTGTGGAATTAATAGAGGATTACATAACCCTAATATCCTGTTCATACTCCTCTAATTGTACAATAAATTGGGATCAAAATTCAGGAATTAGAAACCCTAATTTTCCCTAATTTTGGATTAAATCGATTAAGCAGAAACTGCCTTAGATAACTGCTTCGTCGACTATTAGTCGACTAGCCCGAAACACTAGTCGACTAAGTATTTTTTCAGAAACTTAAGAACTCTCTGTTTCGGTACAGGGGTCGACTAATCATTTTGAGTAGTCGACTAATAAAATTTATAGTCGACTTGATATTTTGAGTAGTCGACTAATTAGGGTATAGTCGACTTATAATTTTGCCCAAGTCGACTAACAGAGTGACTCGAAAGTTGGGAGCTCTCTGTTGACTTCAGGAGTCGACTAATAATATGTGAAGTCGACTGATAAAATTTGTAGTCGACTAATTATATGGGTATAGTCGACTAACTTTTCCTTACCCTAGTCGACTAGACCTAAATGTATAGTCGACTTGACTTGACCCAAGTCGACTAGTCTTTCCTTGTAGTCGACTAATGGTTGTTTATAATCAATCATTAAAGTATGTTACACATTTAAGTTGTTGTGTTAATATTGATTGATGTTGGTCAAGTAATAGAATTGGAGTATTATAGTATTACTCAAATAAAAGATTAGAGAATATTATTGGTTAGTTTTGTATTCATAAGGCTTATTGATTTAGTAGTTGCCAAAGTGACCTATGTTAGTAAACCTTATGAATATACAACTACATAAAAGACTTGTCAATGTAAGTGACATTAAAGACAATAATACTCTCGATGGCGGTTCTAGTTAGGAGATTGAGACTGGCCCAAAGGAAAGTCTCTTTCAAATAATTAGGAACCGGGGTAGGGTAGTGTAATTTATGCAACTTAGTGGTGTAGAATTGGATACCCAAAGGTAACATGACTTACTGTCTAAGTAGCAAAAATTATATTAGACCTACATAGGTGATAAAAGAGTCTCACCTAAAGAGTGAACACTAGATATGCTTAGGTTTCGCCCAAAGGAGAAATCAAAGTGATATCAATAGTTCATCTTAATTAAATTTAAAGTTTTGTATTGATTCGAGGCATTAATGTGAGCTTGTCCTATTATGTTTCAGTGAACGTCCCTACTTCCCTTCACACTCATGCCACTAGCATTCCAGCCCTGGATGGTACAAACTTCTCTGAGTGGTTTGAGCATGTACAGTTTACACTGGGTGTTCTGGACCTAGACATGGCTCTTTTAGTAGAGAAACCTGATGAAGTGACTGCTGAAAGTACTGCAGACCAGGTTAGCCATGCCAAAGCTTGGGAAAGGTCGAATAGACTCAGTCTCATGTTCATCAAGATGACCATAGCCAATAACATCAAGACTTCACTCCCACATACTACTAGTGCATCTGAACTTTTAACAGCTGTTAAAGACCGATTTAAGTCTGCAGATAAGTCATTAGCTGACACCCTTATGGCTGAACTGACTACCATGAAATATGATGGTAATAGAGGAGTTCAACAACACATTCTAAATATGACTGATAAGGCTGCGAAGTTAGGATCACTGGGAATGAAAGTGGATGAATCCTTCTTAGTACAGTTCATCCTCAACTCACTTCCTCCTCAGTTCGGGCCATTCAAGATCCACTATAATACTCATAAGGATAAGTGAAATCTGAATGAGCTGACTGGTATGTGTGTACAAGAGGAAGTGAGACTGAGGCAAGAGGGGCATCACTCAGTGTTGGCAGTAACTCAAGGAGCTATCCATAAGAAAGGTAAATATGAAAGAGGTAAGAGGTTTCCATTAAAGAAAGGGAATGACCATGGGGAAAGTAGCTAAGGTCATGGAAAGTCTTTCACTGTCAAATGCTACTTCTGTGGCAGAAAAGGACATGTGAAGAAGGACTGCAACAAGAGGAAGGCTTGGTTCGAAAAGAAAGGTATAAATCTTTCTTTTGTATGTTATGAATCAAATCTTGCTGAAGTTCCTTCTAATACTTGGTGGATTGACTCTGGAGCCACAACTCACATAACTAATTCAATGCAGGGATTCCTTACAACCCGAAAACCGAAGGAAAGTGAGAGATTTGTCTTTATGGGGAACCGTCTTAAAGTGGAGGTCGAGGCTGTTGATACTTACCGACTACTCTTAGAGACGGGTCATCAGATGAATCTTGAAGATACTTTTTATGTACCTTCGATTTCTAGGAACTTAATGTCATTATCCAAGTTAGATGTTGTTGGATATTCTGTTTTATTCAGTTGTGGAAAACTTAGTTTAATGTACAATTCAATGTCGGTTGGACATGGAATTTTATGTGATGGTTTATATAAAATTTCATTGAATGATGAGTTTGCACAATCTCTATTATCTCTGCATTCGAATGTTGGTATTAAATGTGGCTTAATTAATGAAAATTCCTCTATCTTGTGGCATAGACGACTGGGGCATATCTCCAGGGATAGAATAGTAAGATTAGTGAAGAATGGGATTTTGGATAACCTAGACTTCACTGATTTTGATGTGTGTGTAAATTGCATAAAAGGAAAGCAAACCAAACACAGTAAGAAAGGTGCCACGAAAAGTAAAGAGCTTCTTGAATTAATTCATACAGATATTTGCAGACCACTCTCCATTCCATGTTTTACCGGAGAGAGATATTTTATTACCTTTATAGATGATCTGTCACGTTATGGTTATGTGTATCTAATTCATGAAAAGTCTCAAGCTGTTGACATCCTTGAGGTGTTCATTACAGAAGTCGAGAGACAATTAGATAGAAAAGTTAAAATCATAAGATCAGATCGAGGTGGTGAATTTTATGGTAGATATGATGAGTCAGGACAACATCCTGGCCCATTTGCCAAATTTCTAGAAAAGCATGGTATTTGTGCTCAATACACAATGCCAGGTACGCCTCAGCAGAATGGTGTTGCTGAAAGGCGAAACCGAACGCTTATGGATATGGTTAGGAGCATGATGAGCTTCTCTAATGTACCTAATTCATTGTGGAATGAAGCCTTAAAGACTGCTATGTATATCTTGAACAGAGTTCCTAGTAAGGCAGTCCCAACAACTCCTTTCGAGTTGTGGACTGGTAGGAAACCTAGTTTAAGACATTTACATGTTTGGGGTTGTCCAGCAGAGGCTAGAATATATAATCCACAAGAAAAGAAATTAGACTCAAGAACAATATCTGGGTATTTCATTGGTTATCCAGAAAAGTCTAAGGGGTACAAATTTTATTGTCCTAACCATAGTACAAGAATTGTTGAAACTGGTAATGCCAGATTCCTTGAGAATGGTAAAATTAGTGGGAGTGATGAACCAAGAAAGGTAGATCTTGAGGAGGTAAGGGTAAATATCCCAATACCCTTTCCTTCAAGAGAAATTGTTGTCCCTCAACTTGATCATCAAGCTGAGATACCAGAACAACATAATGGTGTTGGTTCACCACTCCATGAGGATATCGTCATTGAAAATGTTGTAGAACCACCACAACCGGCAGCTTTGAGAAGATCTCAAAGGGAAAGAAGATCTGCTATTTCAGATGATTATGTGGTGTATCTACAGGAATCTGATTATGATATTGGGATTAATAAAGATCCAGTTTCATTTTCACAAGCCATAGAATGCAATGATTCTAGTAAATGGGTTGATGCTATGAATGAAGAGTTGAAATCTATGGACCATAACAAAGTCTGGGATCTCGTCGAATTGCCTAATAACTGTAAGAAAGTCAGGTGTAAATGGGTCTTTAAGACCAAGCGCGACTCCAAAGGCAATATCGAACGATATAAGGCCAGACTTGTAGCTAAAGGTTTCACTCAGAAAGAAGGCATTGACTATAGAGAAACCTTCTCTCCAGTATCAAAGAAGGACTCTCTTAGAATCATTATGGCCCTTGTAGCTCATTATGATTTGGAGTTACATCAAATGGATGTGAAAACAGCTTTTTTGAATGGAGATTTGGATGAGGAAATTTACATGGAGCAACCTGAAGGGTTCGCAAAGGAAGGAAAAGAACACTTGGCTTGCAAATTAAAGAAATCCATATACGGACTTAAACAAGCTTCCAGGCAATGGTATATAAAGTTTAATGATACCATTACCTCTTTCGGATTTACAGAAAACACTGTTGATCAGTGTATATATCTAAAGATTAGTGGGAGCAAGTTTATTTTTCTGGTTCTGTATGTGGATGATATCTTGTTAGCCAGTAGTGATATTGGATTACTGTATGAAACTAAAAGCTATCTTACCAAGAACTTTCAGATGGTTGATATGGGTGAGGCAACTTATGTTATTGGCATAGAGATCTTCAGGGATAGATCTCGAGGATTGCTAGGATTGTCTCAGAAAGGGTATATCAATCGAGTCTTGGAAAGATTTCATATGGAATTGTGTTCAACCAGTTGTGCACCCATAATGAAGGGTGACAAATTAAGTGGGAGTCAGTGTCCTAGAAATGACTTAGAAAAGGGTCAAATGCAGAAAGTTCCGTATGCGTCAGCTGTTGGGAGCTTGATGTATGCACACACTTGTACCAGGCCAGATATCAGTTTTGCTGTTGGGATGTTAGGAAGATACCAGAGCAATCCAGGAATGGAGCACTGGAAATTAGCTAAGAAGGTTATGCGGTATCTTCAAGGGACGAAGGACCATATGCTCACATATAGGAGATCAGATCAGTTGGAAGTGATCGGCTATTCGGACTCAGATTTTGCTGGTTGCCCAGATAGCAGGAAGTCTACCTCAGGCTTTATTTTCTTGCTAGCAGGTGGGGCAATCTCGTGGAAGAGTGTAAAGCAGTCTATCACTGCTTCATCCACGATGGAGGCTGAGTTCATAGCTTGTTTTGAAGCCTTGAATCATGCATTATGGTTAAGGAATTTTATCTCAGCACTTGGTGTAGTTGACTCTATTGCCAGGCCACTGAAGATATATTGTGATAATGCAGCAGCCGTTTTCTTCTCTAAGAATGGTAAGTACTCTAATGGTTCCAGACACATGGAACTTAAGTACATGGTGGTTAGAGAAAGAGTTCAGAAACAGAAAGTGTCAATTGTAAGTATAAGTACCACTTTAATGGTTGCTGATCCAATGACAAAGGGATTGCCTCCAAAGACATTCAAGGAACATGTTGTTAGAATGGGTCTTTTGAGCAATCTGTAAATGTATGTTTTTAGTACTTATGTAATTGATAATATTGCGCAATAAAAGTTTGTTTCTGTATTTCCTGTTATCCAATTATTTGTGCACATATTATGTATGAATGTTTGTTAAACAGGAAATGCCTTTACAAGACAATTACAGGGGTCATTTTGGTTATGGACTCAATTAGTAAGGGTTATCAATGTTGTGGTACATAGAAGGGAGTATGACGTGGATGTTGTATAACCGCTATGACTCGCATTGGTGGTCCAAGCTAATTGCAGTATTACAGTATTTCATATTTGGGCTTATCAGTTGTTGTTTTTAAAAATTCGTGATCACGTGTCAAAGTTTTTCAGTATGGAATCCAATGGAGTCAAAATGTTTTTGAAAAATGAGTCTTTTCTTTTATTTGTTTTCTAAAGTTTTAACCTAATCGGTTTAGTGGTCCAAGTGGGAGAATGTTAGTCTCACATTAAGGTGGCCCACTAACCTTGGTTAATTAATTGGATTCCTAATTAAAGTTAACTGATATTAAAGATGCCCATATTAAAGTTACATTTATATATATGTTAATAATCACATGAGGTATAAAGGAACCATGATGGGTGGTTTTATCTCAAGGGTTATTTTAGTAAATGTTGGACCCTCTTCTCTCCTCCTGAAAAGAATATAACCTAGGCTCATTATTTGTGAGCAATAAGAGAATCCATCATACTTGCAAGGTTGTGAAAGGAAAAGGAGACAGAGAGAAGAAGGGTCTGCATTAGGGTTTCTTGCAGTATTAAAGAGAAGGATCAAAGTCTTCATCCATCTACTTCCTTTCAGTTCATCAATGGCTTCAGGTATGATGATTTAGTATTGATTTAATTATGTATTTGATTTCTTGAGATGATTGATTCTAGATCCATGGCAATTTATCCGCATAAAGTTTATACAAAGATCTTACACCACCGCCACCGCCACCGCCAACATCCCAGGTATCCAAACTCACGAGAAGAGAATGATGAGATATCTTGAGTACCATATGCGAGTGTGGTGGGATCATTGATGTAACGGTCCCAGAATTCATAATTTCCAAATAACAAAATTATTCTTTTAACTGATAGATTATCGTAATCATCTCCAATTTCTTAAATTTCAGCAGTACTTCCTTTGTAAATGCTAACATGCCAAAATATACATTTCAATTTACAGTAATTTTGACCAACAATAGTCCACTTATTCTCAATTCAAACATGTAAATCAAAGTTAACAATCACCCATGCAATCAGAATAATATCTCGGCTCACCACGGCCTGCTTATTCTCCCAATAATAATTTCGGCTTGACATCGCCTACTTATATGAAACAAAAGAAACATATGCCTGAGAGTACTCCTCTCGGCATCCACAATATAAACAAATCTAACTATAACTCTGACACATCACCATAATTACAATCTAACTTACTTCATACATATCCATCTCCCAAAACATACATAAGGTATCAGTATACATCATGTAGGATTTCAACAGGAACTAAATTACAATCCAATACAATCATTAATAATAAAATTCTTAACAAATGCCTAAATCTGAAGCTGGTCTTCTGCCATACTGCGACCTGAAACATAAAACTGGGAGGGAGTGAGCTCGACAGCTCAGTGAGAGAGAATCAAAGTGAATCAAGGAAGGAAAATACAAATAAGGGGCGTGTTTCTTTCTTCAATAATTTTAGAAAGTACAGATGAACAAATGAAGCGAGGAGATAGCAATATCTTATAATGAATGATTAACACAAAGATTCATATAATCTATGTGACGGTCTGACTTCTCTAGAATCGATTCTCTTTAAATTTCTTTAGTTTTTCTACTGCAGATTACTTGGTCTAGAAATTCAATAAGATACTCTCTCAGTTATTATAACTTATGCATGGCTCTGTTTTAAGTACTTTTAACACATATCACCACATAACTCATATCTCATACATTAGGTACAACCAATCAAAATCAAAGTTTCATGGGGGTAAGTATATGTCTTGGTAATACAACATCACAATATCACCCCATATCATCTAAGTATAATTTATCCATATAGATAATGCGATCACACATAATCATACTACACTGCACGATATTCACATATCATATTTAGAGATATGCACAACACACATGATACACATGCATTTACAACCACAATGAAGTGTGAGAATCTCCGTCTTCTCCCTCCTACCGGGTCCCGCCCGGTCCCTTCCTCCAATATATATATTTATGTATGTATATACAACAATAACACCGTCTTCCCCTCCTGCCGGCTCCCGCCCGGCCCCTTCCTCCAATTTGTATGTATATATATATAACAATCCCACCGTCTTCCCCCTCCTACCGGCTCCCGCCCGGCTCCTTCCTCCAATATAAAAGATGTAACAACATATACACACACACACACATATTCATAAGCACAAATAACGATTTCGTCACAATGCGAACACCAACCCCTTTAGTGCAGTTTACCTTTTAGCTTGACACTTATGTGTCCACTAACATCCATATATGACACACCATATGTGTATATACATATATATGAGTTACAAGTTAACACTGTAGTGATTTATTCATCTCAATTTTAATGAGTCAGCTTCTCATCTACTTTGTTAAGTATTAGCCTTCTGAGTTGTGCTACTAGCATATCAATATTCAATTATGTAGCATACAATCATGATCGTGAATTTTACAATGCATACGCGTCATGGAGATCAATTCATCGACAAGACAAATACTAAATTGTTGCTTGAGGGCAAAGATAATTGTCACATAGGTGTACAACTTTCTAGCTATGATCATGTTACATCCCCATCAATTTCATATGTATTCAACGTACATCATGGTTGTAAACAATCATCACTTAGATGTGGGTGCACAGTGTATCAATAACCATATGAAGAATGAGCAATATCAATTAGTTATCTATTATGAGAAACTCTTATAATAATTTATACCCGTGTATCAGTAATAATGTTGGATTTCTATTCACATCAACGCGCCGAGCTTTCATTTATATGACTAACATCACTAGTTTCTTAACGCTCAAATGTTCAGTATGGTTCCGTCGGAACTCCTAATACCATAATTATTCGGCTAGTTAATCAATTAATGACTACCAATATTATTAGACAAATCATTACCAACATTGATTCCCGACTTCGTAATTAACAGTTTCAGCTCTGATGATTTTCATAATTGCCACTTACGTAACTATTGATTTTCAATCTCACAATTTAAAGCGAAGTATCCTCTATGGACACCAACATCAATTATTTAATTTGCTCAAGCCTAAATTCACATCTTTATGAGACAATATGAAAAGATACAGTTTTCTTAGCTCACAGCCATGTGGTATCCGCTCTATATTTCTTCGTAGTCTTCTGTTGCATCAGTTTATAGTTAACCATCAATATTAGATCTTTCTTCCTATTGAGGAAGTAATTAGCTATTGTTCATAGCCAGGGTAATCAATGAAGTGCTGTTTAAATAAAGCTTGAAAGGACTCCTGCAGCCTTATTACCTATATATGATGAGTTTATGAATCAAGACCTTCGCATATACTATTTAGATAACTAAATCTCATAAACTTGAGAACTTATTGCCTAGAAGTTGATTTTGAAGAATATCTCACCACTATGATTTACTTCGATGATCTACGTGCACTGGGCTATTGAAATAAAGATTCTGAGACACCTTATATATATAATACATTGTTCTAACCGTATTAGAATTTGCCTCCAAGCCGCTCAAAGTCTAAAACATCAATGCCTGGGGTGACGAGAGTGCCATGTTATTTCTTATAGACAAGTAATATGAAAATTAGTTACAATCTCTCCCTTTATATCCTTCTATCGCAGTACTCCCAACTTGTGAATATTATCAATAAAATTTTCCAGCCTAATCCTAGCCCGCAATCGTGGAGTCAGAAACCACAGTCCTATTATCTCGGGACTGTGTGAGCTGTAAACCTACAACACTGGGTAGTGTTATTAATTGTAACAATATGCGTTATTAAAACTTGCTTCTTATTATTGAAAATTATAGCACTTGCCATCTGCCATAATCCCTAGTTATCCTGAACCTCTTGAATCTCGCTTCTAACTTATGTGCGGAAGGAGAGATGGGTCGAGTAATTCTTCCAGTTGTCTTCCTTTCCCCTTTGCCATTAGGATTTGTGTTAGTCCTACCAAATGATTGGGTCTATAATTCGTCTCAACATAATATGCTCGACATACCCAAATGTATCAATACCTCTAAACATGTCAGACTTTCCAAGTTTCTGGGCGACTACAACAGTAAATATTTAATGACGCAGATATGCCCAACAATATACATACCTGAAATTTGAATAATATAATGCAAGGATAAGTGCTCTTTCATGAGAATATTGCTATATGTAGAGCTCAGAGAATTCTAATCTAGTGCTATTGGATCCAGAGCACCACTTGATCTAGCACCAAGACCCTGAAACTTATATACAATCTGATAGGATGGTTCTATATCGCCTCACTGGCTACACTGGAAATTTAACAAAAATTATTACGTCAAGAATGTATCGAGTCATAACCTACCAAATTTTAGAATAAGTATCATCATCCAAAACCCAATACACTTTGCTGCCACTAGACACAAGGAGCAAAATCTTCAGGCTTTTTAGCTTCTTTCTAATTATCTACGAGGACAGATCCTGGGGTTACTTCTTAAATAGATTCAAACATATAAAATTTATGAAACATCAACATTCATTATTAGGAGCGTATTCAGTTCTATGCTTAGCGCAATATGCCTCTCTATTTATTTCTATAGTTTGAAGGATGTAGTTCTCACTGTGTCATTCTTGTAAATGGCAATGATTCATAAGAATCAACAACAAGATAATGACAAGAGCATACCGGATGCAATATAATCTCTTATAGGTTTTGTCCTAAATGTATTTCGGAAGGTACATTGCTTTGGGTTATTAAGGAAACACAATGTTGATGGAGCTACCACAATATTTATGAAGGGAAGGAAAAGATTTCAGTACTCATATATCTCATTAACTCGGGTGTCCTTAAGCTATATACATGAAATAAAACGCGCATCAAGATTCGACTTTCTCACAACAGCGGTCTCTACCAACAAAAATACAAAACTGAATTTCTATTTTCATCATCCAATCGTTATTATATATCTCTCTACGTCACATCATACTTATGTAAAAATATTCACGGACCCAAAAAGGATAACTAAAGTCTCAAGTTGGGATGAACATTTTCATCATCAATTTCATACCATCCAATCAATAAGTAAACTCACAAGTTAATGAAAAGGAGGAAATGAGAGAACAATTGAGAGTGATAGAAAATTCACTCACACACCAAGAATAATAATCATCAATAAATCAGGATAAATTTGTAGATGAACTAAAATTTGAAATTTGAATTCAAGTCTACAGTAAAAGATAACTCCCTCACCTCATTCCTGCGTCGAAATCTACTGAATCACGCTTCACCGTGTCCCGGGGACCCACACCATCGTGCTGGGGGGGGGGGAAGCTCCGGCAGAGCAGCTGCGGTCAGAGCAGCAGATGCTGCTGCTCTGCTGCGGCCAGCAGCAGCTGCTGCAGCAGCTTCTTGCTGCTGCGGCCAGCAGCGGCAGCAGCTGCTCTGCTGCCTGCTGCTGCGGCCAGCAGCAGTTGCTGTGCCGCGCGCGCAGATCAGGGGAGAGGAGAGAGAGGTAGAGTGGGATTTTGAGGAATTGAGAGTGATTTTCAGGAGATTACACTTGAAATTTTTTGAAAAAACTCTTCGGTTTTAGCTGAATTGGGGGGAAGAAGGTTGAAGAGAGAGAAGGTAGGTGGAGAAAATGAGGGTATTTACTCATTTAGCTTAATAGATATGCATATAAAAATTTTCTCCCAATTAGCCACTTGTCCCCATCTCCTACCACTCCACCTACCCCCTCCACTTACTCTCTCTCTTATATAAAAATCTTGCATTAGAATAATGGTATCTGTATATATATATTGCAAACATGAGTATGTATCCAATTCCACATACTAGTACATATACACACATACATATATATATACATCCATGCATGCCTCTAATTACATATCCATATTACATGCACTTGGTATATAAATATCTATGTATGATAAATCCCATTTAGCCTTGCACCCGTATGTACACACGTATTTACAATTATTAATATTTCATCCACTTAAAATTATCCCCACACAAATTTAAAATAAAATAACATTACAAAGGAATTAACTCAATCATCACCCCTAGTGATTCTGTATAATCTCTTAGATCACGGATTATAATGTTAAATCAAGATTTTGAATTTCAGGGTGTTACAGTTCTACCCCCCTTACAAAAGTTTCGTCCTCGAAACTTGGCATGTATGAAACAGATAAGTACAAAACCTTCTCATTCCTCCTATGTACTTCAAAATCTTACTTCCATATAATATCCCTCTCGATCCTTTTTCCTCGAGAACTTATTATCTCTTGAACAACTTTCTACACTATATTCTTACGACCCGACTTAATCTTAACTCGCTTGATATTTTAATCATTTCCTTACTACAGTGTCCCATACCACTAGCAGCTCGTACTGAGGGCCCACACCCTCAGCCGAACACATCCGAATTATGGCATGTGGGTACCATAATCCGAACATAAGGCAGTGACCAAATATCCTGCGCTTCAGGATTAGTCGTACACATAAGAACTCCTACCCCCCCTTAAACCAACCATATCAAACAATATTTTCACATACATACAAAGCATAATCATGCATATCAATCATAACAATCAGCCCTATCAATCCAATCCTCTTTCTACTATTCAATTTAAGTTTATCCTCATTCTATATCCTGTGCTCTGATACCAACTGTAACGGTCCCAGAATTCATAATTTCCAAATAACAAAATTATTCTTTTAACTGATAGATTATCGTAATCATCTCCAATTTCTTAAAATTTCGGCAGTACTTCCTTTGTAAATGCTAACATGCCAAAATATACATTTCAATTTACAGTAATTTTGACCAACAACAGTCCACTTATTCTCAATTCAAACATGTAAATCAAAGTTAACAATCACCCATGCAATCAGAATAATATCTCGGCTTACCACGGCCTTCTTATTCTCCCAATAATAATTTCGGCTTGACATCGCCTATTTATATGAAACAAAAGAAACATATGCCCGAGACTACTCCTCTCGGCATCCACAATATAAACAGATCTAACTATAACTCTGACACATCACCATAATTACAATCTAACTTACTTCATACATATCCATCTCCCAAAACATACATAAGGTATCAGTATACATCATGTAGGATTTCAACAGGAACTAAATTACAATCCAATACAATCATTAATAATAAAATTCTTAACAAATGCCTAAATCTGAAGCTGGTCTTCTGCCATACTGCGACCTGAAACATGAAACTGGGAGGGAGTGAGCTCGACAGCTCAGTGAGAGAGAATCAAAGTGAATCAAGGAAGAAAAATACAAATAAGGGGCGTGTTTCTTTCTTCAACAATTTTAGCAAGTACAGATGAACAAATGAAGCGAGGAGAGAGCAATATCTTATAATGAATGATTAACACAAAGATCCATATAATCTATGTGACGGTCTGACTTCTCTAGAATCGATTCTCTTTAACTTTCTTTAGTTTTTCTGCTGCAGATTACTTGGTCTAGAAATTCAATAAGATACTCTCTCAGTTATTATAACTTATGCATGGCTCTGTTTTAAGTACTTTTAACACATATCACCACATAACTCATATCTCATACATTAGGTACAACCAATCAAAATCAAAGTTTCATGGGGGTAAGTATATGTCTTGGTAATACAACATCACAATATCACCCCATATCATCTAAGTATAATTTATCCATATAGATAATGCGATCACACATAATCATACTACACTTCACGATATTCACATATCATACTTAGAGATATGCACAACACACATGATACACATGCATATACAACCACAATGAAGTGTGAGAATCTCCGTCTTCTCCCTCCTACCGGGTCCCACCCAGTCCCTTCCTCCAATATATATATTTATGTATGTATATACAACAATAACACCGTCTTCCCCCTCCTACCGGCTCCCGCCCGGCCCTTCCTCCAATTTGTATGTATATATATATAACAATCTCACCGTCTTCCCCCTCCTACCGGCTCCCGCCTGACCCCTTCCTCCAATATAAAAGATGAAACAACATATACACACACATATTCATAAGCACAAATAACGATTTCGTCACAATGCGAACACCAACCCCTTTAGTGCAGTTTACCTTTTAGCTTGACACTTATGTCCACTAACATCCATATATGACACACCATATGTGTATATACATATATATGAGTTACAAGTTAACACTGTAGTGATTTATTCATCTCAATTTTAATGAGTCAGCTTCTCATCTACTTTGTTAAGTATTAGCCTTCTGAGTTGTGCTACTAGCATATCAATATTCAATTATGTAGCATACAATCATGATCGTGAATTTTACAATGCATACACGTCATGGAGATCAATTCATCGACAAGACAAATACTAAATTGTTGCTTGAGGGCAAAGATAATTGTCACATAGGTGTACAACTTGAAATCACCTAGAGGGGGGGTGAATAGATGATGGCTATATGAAAATGGCACAAATGCGGAATTTAAAAATTAACTAACACAATTAGCTCAAATAAAAGACTTGCAATAAATGAAGCAATTAATAGTGCAAGAAAATAAAGGAGTTGAGTTTAGAGAAATTTGAGCAAACGCAAACACGCAGATATGTTTCTGAGGTTCGAGCCACGCTCTACGTCCCCGTCTTCACACTTGAAGGATTTCCACTATTGAAGATCCCACTGGATCACCAATACAAGGACACACTTGTCCTATCTCTCGTGATGCCGCAACACCACCCGGAGCACACTAGCTCGCTTGAGGCCGATGCCTCTACAACTTCACTCAATAAGAAGATGATCACACTTGATCAAAAATCGCTCACTTGCACAATCCTAGAACCAATATGTAGATGAAGAATTATGGGATTGTGTAGTGCAAAAGCTAGAGAGAAGTAGAGGTAAAGACTTCAAATGGGTGTCTAGAAATTTAGAGCTTTTGGAGAGAAAATCTTTTCTAAAATGAAAGCCTTTTGAAAACTTTGTAAATCTTTTGAAAAATCTCTTGTAAAAATGATCTTAATTGTTATCCTATCATGTTGAAGTGACCTCCTATTTATAGGGGTCAAAAACATCTTCAGAAATCCGTTGGGATCAAATCCCAAAAGAAAATCTGTCAGAAAATAGAGCTGTTGGAGTCTGTCAGAAAATCTGACAGCCTCCGGTCGACCGGGACGGTCGACCGCCAACGGTCAAAAATCCGACCGTTGGGGATCTACGGTCGACCGCCCGGTCGACCCAAATAACCCGAGAGCACTGCACAGTGCTCGGTCGACCGAGACGGTCGACTGATACACATGCACAAAAATGTTGTGCGCCGGTCGACCGGTACGGTCGACCGGTTTCTGTCAGTTCTGAAAAACCAGAACTTCCAGAAACCTGAAATCTTGGTTTTTGGATTAGGTCTAGGTTTTGAAGTATTGTATCTTGAAAAACTTAGAGTGTGAGCCTATGTCACCACTCTAACAAGTTTGAAACATTTTTATAGAAACTTCTTTGATAAAAGCTTGTTTTTACAAATAAGTGTTTTTCAAAACACCTTAAACTATTTTCCAAAAATATGTTGACTCTAAATTGAAAATCTTTTTGAAGTCATGAACCAAAGTAAAATGTGTGTGTAGGTGGTAATCCCATAACTCTACTTCTAACATCTAGGTTTTGACAAAATATCTAGAATGAAAAATAAAAATAAAAATACAAATCTTGGTATTCTTCGAGGTCTTGATCTTGACTTGGTCTTTTCTTCATCGTCTTGTTCCCGAAGCTTTCTATTGTGCTTGGCTTGGGAATGCAAATCTTTGGCGAACTCCAAACTTGTGAGTCTTGATTGTGGAGCCGTCAAATCAACCTGTTTTAACCTGAAATGCTTTTAAACAAATATAGTTAAATACATAACTAGATATGGTTTGTTATCATCAAAATATCCATCAAGATATAGGGCTAATGGCCTTTGGGCCAACAATCTCCCCCTTTTTGATGATGACAAAACATATTTAGTTATCTCAAATATTTTAGGTGGAGACTTCAAGTGAAGCTCCCCCTCAACACATGCATATACTAAAAATATACTCAGGCGTAGATTTATCTCAAAAAAAAATTTGTGGGTGATAATCCACAAAGCATCCATAACACATATATCCATGCTAAGAAAAATACTCATGTCATAGAAATGAAACACATATGTCCACAAAGCATGTCCAACAGAAAATACTACAGAATATAAGTACACAAAATATTAAGTCTCTCTCAACAAATAACTCTCCCCCTTTTTGACATCATCAAATAAAAGGGGAGGTCACTCCCATCACTCGTCACCACCAGCATCGTCGCCCTCATCGTCGTCATCATCCTCGTCGTCCTCTGAAGAGCTCTCCACAGCAGCGCCTTCAGCCATGGTCTTATCTCCATCATCGTCTTCCTCTGAAGAAGAAGAAGAAGAAGCGGCCTCCTCGGGATCAACGCCGACCACCTTTGGACGAGGTGGGGAAGCAGAAGAAGGAGCTCTGGTAGGAAATGGAGGGCCAGAGGAGGGAAGTGGACGAGCAATAGAAGAGGGATCAGGAGGAACCATATCGAACTTCGTAAAGAGAGCCTCAAATTGCGTATCCATGAATCTCATGGAGTCAGCAAAATAAGACATATCGTTACGAATACCTCGAATCTGAGAGTTCATCTTCGCACGGAAGGCGTCCTCTTGTTGGAAACGGGTCTCCATCTCCGTACGAAGAGCTGCCTCTCACTGCTCAAACCAGGACTGGTGCTCCTGAATCTGAGAGCGAACCTCAGAAGAAATCATGGCCTGAAGATCTGAAGGTAAAATAAGGCCAGGAGCAGAAGATGTCCCTGGGACCGAAGAAGACCCAGGTGCAGAAGAAGATCCAGGAATAATAGGAGGAGGAATAGGAGGTTGCACAGGAGCGTGACGACGCAACTGAGCTTCCATCCTCTTCAATAGAACTCCGTCAATGTCTATTTGTGGATCATCAGAAGTCTCAGAGGAAAGATTGAACCCTAGAGATTTGAGGAGACGGGTGATAATCATGCCAAAAGGTAAACCCCTACCTGACATGCGAATCTGGTCAGATGCCATGTGGGAAGCAATGATACGGGGAATATTGATCTTAATTCCTCGCAAAAGACAGTAGATAATCAAGGGTACAGGACCCCTAGCATGGCTATATTCACCAGATTTGGGGACAATGTTATAGAAAATGATCTTGGCTAGGACTTGGGAAGTGAGAGTGAACCTGCTCACAACTTCGTTCCTGACCAAGCCGGGGTTGTCATCCCCGTGAATCAATGTGGATGCGGTGAGCGCAGACTCACCCTCCGGAAACTCAAAGTCATGAAGGTCATGGGTATAAACATCAGCTCCACCAGGGGAGAGATGAAGAATATCAGCGAACTGACCAATACTTAGGTCAATGTTCCTGCCTAGGACTCTAGTGAAAATACGATTTCCATCGAATGAGAAATTGGCATAAAAATAAGGCACGAGTGAAGTATAAACTTGTTCTTTGATGGTTAAGAACTCGTTTAAGGAATTGTTTTGCAAAATGCGGGGGATATCTAGATGTTCAAAGTCTGGGATAACTACAAATCTTCCCAAAATTATGTTTCTTTTGGAAAGATTTATATAACGGTTACCAGCAAGCTCATTAACAAAGGTTCTTTTAGGTTTTGGAGTGGAAGAAGTCTGAGCTACTGATTTACCTTTCTCAGTCCTAGTTCTTTTGGATGTTGACATATTTAAAAAATATGATTTTTAGGTTAGGGCTTGATCTAGAGAGTTAGAGACCTAGAAATGATGACAAAGAAGGGAAGATCTAGAAACTAGAAGTGAAGAACAAAGGGAAAAATTCGATTTTTACCTTAACAGTGAAGAACCAAAACCCTAGGATGGAAAATCTTGAGTTTCTTCGAATCCAGCGGATGGATGGTCCTGAAATCGAAGATCTGGCACAAGATGGAGGGATCAGAGGTGGGTTTTTAATTGATTTGAAATTGGATGAGAGATTGGAGAGAAGGAAAATTTTTGGAGAGGGAAGAGATATGGGTTCGTCGGTTTGGAGTGAGAGAGAGAGAGAAAAGTGAGAATAAATAGCAGTTTTAGGGCTGAAATCGACGAACGGTCGACCGGTCGGTCGACCCAGAAAACCCGAGAGCTCTGAAATCTCAGAACGGTCGACCGGTCGGTCGACCCAGCAAACCCGAGAGCTCTGCAGACTTGCAGCGGTCGACCGGGTCGGTCGACCCAGAAAACCCGAGACCACAGACAGCAACAGCGGTCGACCGGATCTAAGGTCGGTCGACCGACAATGCCCAAAAACTGAGAGCAGAAAAAAAATTTTTTTAAAAAAAATTTAATAAAATGCAAGGATGATATACTTATACAACCAACATGTTTTAATCTTCATTAAGTTAACTTATCAACCAAAATTACATACAAGACAATTTATTTTAATTTTTCATATATATTACAAAGTTTTAGAGATGTTGAAGCCGAATACCCAGTGACGGGTTCTGAACTTCATCCTCTTGATTCCTCTAGATATGAGTTGAGGTGCGCAATTGCCATCTCTAAGGTATTTGTTTTATATATGAAATTTTTACAAAGAAAATTAATTTTTAGTTTTTGAAATATGGTGTGTACATAGATATGTCATAAAAGTATGTGGACATTCACAAAGGATATCAAACAATAAAATATGGCATATACACAATTGAGATAGAAATGTAACTCTACATTAGCATATGTCTATAGAGCACAAAAATGAGCTAATCACTTCTATACATTTGTATATATATCAAACAAAACAAAAATTAAACTCTTGAATGGAGAAGTTACCGAACATGGGCAATCTCCAAAATATAGGTGCCTCCAAGATAGCGATGCAAGCTTGATGTGATCTTTGAGCTTTGATGCATCCACCACCTGGGCACCGTTTCCCCTACATCTTGGAGGAAGTAGATCCACCTGTATCAACTAAAATAGGTGGGTCTTTTGGTACCCAAATTTTCTTGGGTCCTATGGAGTTAGTACCGGGGCGAACCCAAACATGTTTATTATGAACATTATGCTTAGCAAAACAAAATTTTTCTAAATGGCCTTTGCGGCCACAATACGTGCAAATGTAAATTCTACCACTACCATACATATATGCATGTTTATGTGTGTGTGCATGTTTCCGTGCATGAGCATGGTGTGGATGTTTCCTTTGGGTTACTCCCTTAGGAAATCTAGATGCAAATTTGTTAAGATCAAAAGCACACTTCTTTAAAGTGTTATCCAAATTTTCAACACGTTTTTGAATTTCTACAAATTCATTTTTATTACAAGAGACCATGGGGGTTTTTCCTTTATTAGCCAATTTATATTTTTCAAAATCATTTTTCAATTTTTCAAATGCAACAGATAAAATATTCTTCTCATTAAGACAAGTATCAAGTTTATTCTTTAAACTATCATTTTCCTTTTTCAATTTTTTATTATGAGATTGAGAGTTCTCATATCTATGTTGTAGTTCTTCGAAAAAATGTGCAAGTTCATCCATAGTTAGGTCATCATCTTCTAAAGTTGTGTCAAGGGTTACCTTAGAAGCATCCTCACCTTGTGCCATGAAGCACATATGAGCGGCGTCGTTCTCCTCTTCGGATTCCGACTCCGTATCATCCCACGTTGCTATCATAGCTTTCTTCTTCCTTGGTACATGCTTGGAGGTAGTAGCTTGGAGAGCGGGGCAATCCGCTATGAGATGTCCGATCTTCTTGCAATGGAAGCAAGGACCGGGTTCTTCTCTCTTCTTTTCGAACCTTCCTTGAGGTTTCCCTCTTCGGAAGTTACTTTGCCTCCCTTTCCTGTAAAACATTTTGCCTACCTTCCGGATAAGCATGGCAAAGTCCTCATCGCAATCCTCCGATGAGTCGTCCTCTTCAATAGCGGTTGGAGCGGCTTTGAAGGCGATTGTTTTCTTCTTGGGCGCCTCCCTTTCTTCTCTTACCTTCATCTCCATCTCATGGGTTTTGAGATTGCCAATGAAGCCGGAGAAGTTCATCTCCTCCCAATCGTTAAGCTCTTTGAGGGTTGTTGCCTTGACTTCCCAAGCTTTGGGAAGAGCTCTAATGACCTTGCGAATCTTTTGGTCATTGTCGATTGTATCACCTAAAGAAGATAAGGCATTAGTGATTTTGGTGAAACGAGTGAGCATGTCATCAATAGTCTCACTTTCAAGCATATAAAAATTCTCATATTGAGAACGTAGCAAGTCAATCTTGGATCTCTTGACTTGTGACGTTCCCTCATGAGTCACAATTAAAACATTCCATACTTCATATGCAGATTTATAGTTAATAATGCGTGAGAGGTCATCTTCATTAAGGGCTTGGGTTAAAGCATATTGAGCCCTAGCATTAGCCTCATAGTCCTTGGTAGTGTCCTCGGACCATGATCTCTCATCGGTGAGAGGTTCTATAAATTCTTTAGTTATGGCCCTAACTACCCTAACTCCTAGGGACTTAAGAGGTTCATCTTGACCTTCCAAATAGGAAAGTTCAAGCCATCAAATTTAGGTGGGGACTTGATGCTAGAAAAATCAAGTGAGGCCATAGATGAATAGTAGAATGCACAAAATATGAAGAATGCAACAAATAGTATAGCCAAAAACAAGGATCTCCCTAAGGTGGTTAAACCAAATACTAGGGTTAGGCTCTGATACCAATTGAAATCACCTAGAGGGGGGGTGAATAGGTGATGGCTATATGAAAATGGCACAAATGCGGAATTTAAAAATTAACTAACACAATTAGCTCAAATAAAAGACTTGCAATAAATGAAGCAATTAATAGTGCAAGAAAATAAAGGAGTTGAGTTTAGAGAAATTTGAGCAAACGCAAACACGCAGATATGTTTCCGAGGTTCGAGCCACGCTCTACGTTCCTGCCTTCACACTTGAAGGATTTCCACTATTGAAGATCCCACTGGATCACCAATACAAGGACACACTTGTCCTATCTCTCGTGATGCCGCAACACCACCCGGAGCACACTAGCTCGCTTGAGGCCGATGCCTCTACAACTTCACTCAATAAGAAGATGATCACACTTGATCAAAAATCGCTCACTTGCACAATCCTAGAACCAATATGTAGATGAAGAATTATGGGATTGTGTAGTGCAAAAGCTAGAGAGAAGTAGAGGTAAAGACTTCAAATGGGTGTCTAGAAATTTAGAGCTTTTGGAGAGAAAATCTTTTCTAAAATGAAAGCCTTTTGAAAACTTTGTAAATCTTTTGAAAAATCTCTTGTAAAAATGATCTTAATTGTTATCCTATCATGTTGAAGTGACCTCCTATTTATAGGGATCAAAAACATCTCCAGAAATCCGTTGGGATCAAATCCCAAAAGAAAATCTGTCAGAAAATAGAGCTGTTAGAGTCTGTCAGAAAATCTGACAGCCTCCGGTCGACCGGGACGGTCGACCGCCAACGGTCAAAAATCCGACCGTTGGGGTCTACGGTCGACCGCGCGGTCGACCCAAATAACCCGAGAGCACTGCACAGTGCTCGGTCGACCGAGACGGTCGACTGATACACATGCACAAAAATGTTGTGCGCCGGTCGACCGGTTCTGTCAGTTCTGAAAAACCAGAACTTCCAGAAACCTGAAATCTTGGTTTTTGGATTAGGTCTAGGTTTTGAAGTATTGTATCTTGAAAAACTTAGAGTGTGAGCCTATGTCACCACTCTAACAAGTTAGAAACATTTTTATAGAAACTTCTTTGATAAAAGCTTGTTTTTACAAATAAGTGTTTTTCAAAACACCTTAAACTATTTTCCAAAAATATGTTGACTCTAAATTGAAAATCTTTTTGAAGTCATGAACCAAAGTAAAATGTGTGTGTAGGTGGTAATCCCATAACTCTACTTCTAACATCTAGGTTTTGACAAAATATCTAGAATGAAAAATAAAAATAAAAATACAAATCTTGGTATTCTTCAAGGTCTTGATCTTGACTTGGTCTTTTCTTCATCGTTTTGTTCCCGAAGCTTTCTATTGTACTTGGCTTAGGAATGCAAATCTTTGGCGAACTCTAAACTTGTGAGTCTTGATTGTGGAGCCGTCAAATCAACCTGTTTTAACCTGAAATGCTTTTAAACAAATATAGTTAAATACATAACTAGATATGGTTTGTTATCATCAAAATATCCATCAAGATATAGGGCTAATGGCCTTTGGGCCAACACAACTTTCTAGTTATGATCATGTTACATCCCCATCAATTTCATATGTATTCAACGTACATCATGGTTGTAAACAATCATCACTTAGATGTGGGTGCATAGTGTATCAATAACCATATGAAGAATGAGCAATATCAATAAGTTATCTATTATGAGAAACTCTTATAATAATTTATACCGTGTATCAGTAATAATGTTGGATTTCTATTCACATCAACGCACCGAGCTTTCATTTATATGACTAACATCACTAGTTTCTTAACGCTCAAATGTTCAGTATGGTTCCGTCGGAACTCCTAATACCATAATTATTCGGCTAGTTAATCAATTAATGACTACCAATATTATTAGACAAATCATTACCAACCTTGATTCCCAACTTCGTAATTAACAGTTTCAGCTCTGATGATTTTCATAATTGCCACTTACGTAACTATTGATTTTCAATCTCACAATTTAAAGCGAAGTATCCTCTATGGACACCAACATCAATTATTTAATTTGCTCAAGCCTAAATTCACATCTTTATGAGACAATATGAAAAGATACAGTTTTCTTAGCTCACAGCCATGTGGTATCCGCTCTATATTTCTTCGTAGTCTTCTGTTGCATCAGTTTATAGTTAACCATTAATATTAGATCTTTCTTCCTATTGAGGAAGTAATTAGCTATTGTTCATAGCCAGGGTAATCAATGAAGTGCTTTTTAAATAAAGCTTGAAAGGACTCCTGCAGCCTTATTACCTATATATGATGAGTTTATGAATCAAGACCTTCGCATATACTATTTAGATAACTAAATCCCATAAACTTGAGAACTTATTGCCTAGAAGTTGATTTTGAAGAATATATCACCACTATGATTTACTTCGATGATCTACGTGCACTGGGCTATTGAAATAAAGATACTAAGACATCTTATATATATAATACATTGTTCTAACCGTATCAGAATTTACCTCCAAGCCGCTCAAAGTCTAAAACATCAATGCCTGGGGTGACGAGAGTGCCATGTTATTTCTTATAGACAAGTAATATGAAAATTAGTTACAATCTCTCCCTTTATACCCTTCTATCGCAGTACTCCCAACTTGTGAATATTGTCGATAAAATTATCCAGCCTAATCCTAGCCCGCAATCGTGGAGTCAGAAACCACAGTCCTATTATCTCGGGACTGTGTGAGCTGTAAACCTACAACACTGGGTAGTATTATTAATTGTAACAATATGCGTTATTAAAACTTGCTTCTTATTATTGAAAATTATAGCACTTGCCATCTGCCATAATCCCTAGTTATCCTGAACCTCTTGAATCTCGCTTCTAACTTATGTGCGGAAGGAGAGATGGGTCGAGTAATTCTTCCAGTTGTCTTCCTTTCCCCTTTGCCATTAGGATTTGTGTTAGTCCTACCAAATGATTGGGTCTATAATTCGTCTCAACATAATATGCTCGACATACCCAAATGTATCAATACCTCTAAACATGTCAGACTTTCCAAGTGTCTGGGTGACTACAACAGTAAATATTTAATGACACAGATATGCCCAACAATATACATACCTGAAATTTGAATAATATAATGCAAGGATAAGTGCTCTTTCATGAGAATATTGCTATATGCAGAGCTCAGAGAATTCTAATCTAGTGCTATTGGATCCAGAGCACCAGTTGATCTAGCACCAAGACCCTGAAATTTATATACAATCTGATAGGATGGTTCTATATCGTTTCACTGTCTACACTGGAAATTTAACAAAAATTATTACGTCAAGAATGTATCGAGTCATAACCTACCAAATTCTAGAATAAATATCGTCATCCAAAACCCAATACACTTTGCTGCCACTAGACACAAGGAGCAAAATCTTCAGGCTTTTTAGCTTCTTTCTAATTATCTACGAGGACAGATCCTGGGGTTACTTCTTAAATAGATTCAAACATATAAAATTTATGAAACATCAACATTCATTATTAGGAGCGTATTCAGTTCTATGCTTAGCGCAATATGCCTCTCTATTTATTTCTATAGTTTGAAGGATGTAGTTCTCACTGTGTCATTCTTGTAAATGGCAATGATTCATAAGAATCAACAACAAGATAATGACAAGAGCATACCGGATGCAATATAATCTCTTATAGGCTTTGTCCTAAATGTATTTCGGAAGGTACATTGCTTTGGGTTATTAAGGAAACACAATGTTCATGGAGCTACCACAATATTTATGAAGGGAAGGAAAAGATTTCAATACTCTTATATCTCATTAACTCGGGTGTCCTTAAGCTATATACATGAAATAAAATGGGTAATGTCTGCATCAAGATTCGACTTTCTCACAACAGCGGTCTCTACCAACAAAAATACAAAACTGAATTTCTATTTTCATCATCCAATCGTTATTATATATCTCTCTACGTCACATCATACTTATGTAAAAATATTCACGGACCCAAAAAGGAAACTAAAGTCTCAAGTCGGGATGAACATTTTCATCATCAATTTCATACCATCCAATCAATAAGTAAACTCACAAGTTAATGAAAAGGAGGAAATGAGAGAACAATTGAGAGTGATAGAAAATTCACTCACACACCAAGATTAATAATCATCAATAAATCAGGATAAATTTGTAGATGAACTAAAATCTGAAATTTGAATTCAAGTCTACAGTAAAAGATAACTCCCTCACCTCATTCCTGCGTCGAAATCCGCTGAATCACGCTCCACCGTGTCCCGGGGACCCACACCATCGCGCTCCCGGGGGGGAAGCTCCGGCAGAGCAGCTGCAGCAGCCGCTGTGGCGAGCAGCAGCCGCTACGGCGGCTGCCCGCTGCTGCGGCCAGCAGCGGCAACAGCTGCTTTGCTGCTGCTGCGGCTAGCAGCAGCAGATACTGCTGCTCTGCTGCGGCCAGCAGCAGTTGCTGTGCCGCGCGCGTAGATCAGGGGAGAGGAGAGAGAGGTAGAGTGGAATTTTGAGGAATTGAGAGTGATTTTCAGGAGATTACACTTGAAATTTTTTGGAAAAACTCTTGGGTTTCAGCTGAATTGGGGGAAGAAGGTTGAAGAGAGAGAAGGTAGGTGGAGAAAATGAGGGTATTTACTCATTTAGCTTAATAGATATGCATATAAAAATTTTCTCCCAATTAGCCACTTGTCCCCATCTCCTACCACTCCACCTACTCCCCTCCACTTACTCTCTCTCTTATATAAAAATCTTGCATTAGAATAATGGTATCTGTATATATATATTGCAAACATGAGTATGTATCCAATTCCACATACTAGTACATATACACACATACATATATATACATCCATACATGCCTCTAATTACATACCCATATCACATGCACTTGTGATTGAAGCTAAACCTGCACAAAAAAATACGAGATTATAGAACTTAAGAAAGGAATGTGCAAGTGCTCAATTCTTCCGCTATAGCAAGTGACTATGCGGGTCGTGATCCACAAGGAGGGTTTGCGATGGAAGCTTTACGTGTCTTTATTGAAATCGTTAAGAAAACAAAAGAAAGTTCTTCTCTGTTTTTAAAGTTAAGAAAATGGAAAAGAAAGTTGTTAAAGTTAAGAAGAGAATGAAAGATGAAAAAGGTGGAAAAATCAGAAAACAATAAAGCGAATATGTACAAATGAAGTGGAGGAAAAAGAGTTGGAAGAGGTGGTGATATAATTTACACAAATGAAAGAAAGGAAAGAAGATGAAGAAATACTTACCTAGGTTGAGTGATGACTTACCTGAAAACCGTTGCATGTTCTACCTTTGCTTCGGAGGCGTTCAACGCATAGATCATAAGCTCGAGCTCAGTCCCCGTGCACATTATATCGTCAAGCCTAGCAAGAACGAAGTGATGCGGATCTTGGAAGAGGAGAACGTCTTCATGAACTATCGCTGGCTCTCACGTAGCTTAGTTATACTTGCTTTGGAATTCACTTGTACACTCAACAACAACAACCAAGGTAAAGTAGAAGAGGAAGACGAAACAAAAGAAAATACAAACATAAAAAGAACTTTTACCTTTATTAATTGCAGAGACAATGGAAGAAAGGAGGAGGGTACATCGTCGGTGTCACTCTCAACTTCAGCCTCTCTCTCTTACTTACATGAATCTTCTTCTACCTTAAGTTACATACAAATTACATAAGAAGAAAAGAAAAACCTAAACTACAAAGAATGAAAACTAGGCTAAACCCTAATCTTCATCGTCCTCCCTTTTGCCTTTGAGTGCAGGTATTTATAGGAGAAATGGAGGGGGTAGAGGTGGATATTCAGTTCTGATCTGCTGTTTGTTGGCTTGTTGATTGCTGAATATCACTTAACAACTGACAGAATTAGAAATAATGATCAACATAAGAGTTATAGCTCTGTCAGTCTGCTTTCTGGATCATTTTGAATCATCAGAATTGAGATTCTGTAGCAAAAGTTATGATTCGAATACTAAAATGTATCCAGTCAGAATCTGAATCAAACTTGCTTGATCTTTGCTTCAACCGATCGATTCTGAAAGGATTCTTCTCAACCAGTTTTCAACCTCTTGATTTTTCCCTGATTTACTGAGTGTGAATTAACTCTGATTTAATTCAGAATTTTTGTGGGCTTTGGGCTCATTTTTCTTCATCTCCTTAAAGAATGGGCCTGCAAATAAATTAAGCAATTAATTAGGACAATGCAGGCTTTTATTCTAAAATAAGTATGGAAATATGATATTAAATATGCAACATTAGAGACCAATCACACCCCCATACCTATCTTTTGCTCGTCCTCGAGCAAAACAACTAAACTATACTAAGGATTTAGACCACTTTCGCAGGTCACGCGATTGCACTTAGCATGTGCAACAAGCCGTTAAACCTCTAGGTTTCCCTAGAGGACGAGTTTTGTCTCGTGAGGGTTTTCAGCGGATTGCACCCACAAAATCCATAAAGAAAGGGAAATAAAGAGTTAGTATTTTCGAAAAGCATTTTGAAAGCGAAAAAATATTTGACATATAATTGTAAGATCTAAGCAATCTATAAGTTATAGGAAAACTAAAATTTTCATTCCTAAACTTAGTCTCTATTCAAAAATTTGTTATCAAGTAGAGTAAGGGGTCAAATTGTACTTCTCATTTAGTCTATTACTTTACCCTAAGTCATATGCACTTGTGACTGTGAAAATTTTGACTAAGGGTTCATTAACTCTAACTCTTATGCCTCATTTATTTATATATATATATATTTGGTGGTATTATTCCTTAGTTTAGGCTTTCTAATCTGCCCATGTAACGAGCCTTTAATCGATGACTCCCAAACCAGACGGTCTTAGGGCACCGGGTGAGAAAACACCCCTCGGACTTAAGGACTCGAGCAAACAAGGCCACAAAACTAAGGATTTTATTATATGAACCTCTTTTAGGCGTGAATACTTATGCTTTATTAGGCACAAATACCCAGCTTAATCAAAGGATTTAATCATCTTTCGCATAAATACTAAGGCTTGCTTAGGCCAAAGCACCTAGCTAATCAATAATTAGACTTATTCATATTTATTTTTTTTCAAACTTATCTAATTATCTTTCGCATAAATACTAAGGCTTGCTTAGGCCAAAGCACCTAGCTAATCAATAATTAGACTTATTCATTTTTTTTTTCAAACTTATCTAATCATCTTTCGCATAAATACTAAGGCTTGCTTAGCACCTAGCTAATCAATAATTAGACTTATTCATTTTTTTTATATATATATATTTTTTATAAGGCATAAGAATCTTTGTTTTTGAACCCTAAGTGTGTAAGTGTATGAAGTATGCATATTTCATCAAGGTAAAGATCAAGACTAAATTACTTTAACAAATTATCTTCCTATCTCTAAAAATCAAACAAATAATCTTCTTTTGACCAAGTATAAGAAATCATAATTTGGATTTTCCTATTCCTTAAAATTAACTTAATTGCTTACAAAAATAAGTCAAAATATTGTTTCTATTTTTCAAAATTTTTTTAAAAGTAAAGAAAAATGTTAATTTTTTTTTTTTTAAGAAAAAAAAAAAAGAAAAGTTATGTTAGACCCTCCCCCACACCTATCTCATGCATTGTCCTCAATGTATGAATTAATGCATAGATGCAGGAAAAAGACGAAAGGGAAGGAAAATGTTACCTTAAGGTGGTGGTTCCGGTGGTGGTCTGATTGGTCCACGAAACATGGCCCAATCCACTTTTCTTGGGTCTCGAAGGAACCCACCAGCACTATCTTTAATATAACCCATTAAAATTGTATATCCATGAAGGATTTTTATTAAGTATGTGACCCCATCTAATTTCCATATTCCATAACTAATTTCGGAGTCGAATTTATCAACCACCTCGCCCCAGAATGGAGTATGAAATGATAGAACAGTTGACTTGGACTCAGGAAGGACAGGAACTAATACCGACTCAGGAAGGTGACTTAAGTCAAGTAAAGGTTCAGGAGTCGAAATAGGTTCAGAAATTGGGTCCAAGTCAAGAAATTGAAACTCCAGTCCACATGTATTTTCTAACAATGGAATGTGACTTAATGTGGGTGATTCCAGTTCATGAATGATAGGTGGAGGAATCAAAACTGACTCTAAAACATTACTCAAGTTTGGTAACACAACAGGAGTCAAGATTGATTCAGAAAGCTGAACTGGATCACAGATATGAGAATCTAGGTCACATATCTCATTGACTTCAATATCAAAAAATTGAGAACTTGCCAATTTGTCAATAGGATCTTCAAGAGTGTATAATTGGTCAAGTTCAATATGATCCTCACAGATGGGTGATTCAATTTCATTATGGATTGGTACAGGATCCAATGTTGACTCGGGGAAAAGATTGAAATCAGGTGAAGATACCGGAGTCATTATTGAATCAGGAAGAAGCATTGAATCACTAAGTTGGGGTTCAAGATCATATTCATTCTCAAGTTCTATTTCAGGAAAAGGAAAACTTGCTAAACTATCAATATCTTTTTCAAAATTTGGAGTTTGGGCAAGTTCAAGTGGTTGTTCTGAAATGGAATCTTGATTTCCAAAACTACATGACTCTTCGGCTCTAACAGAATAGTTAGTGACATCAGGACGGTGGGAATGTAGAGATTCGACCATCATATCTATGTCACGATTACGAGTGTTTTGAGCCTGAGTCATGGCTTCAAGCATCTTTTCATAGTTGATATGTTCATTGTTTTGATGAAAAGATGAAGAATTGTCTTGGAAGTGGTAGTGAAATCGTGAGTCCATCAGATTTTGGGATTTGTGTTTGGACTCACGCATACTCATTTCCATAATTGATGGTTTCCTATTTTGGACGGGTGGAACTGAGTATGACTCTTGGAAATATTATGGACTAGGTGGAGAAGAAGGACAAGGTGGTTGGAAATTATGCTCGGGGGAGGTGAATCCCAACTGACTCGGTGAAGAGTTGAAATCATTATGTAAATTATAGTTATTAGATGGGGGGTATGGGTCATATTGATTCGGATAAGACCAATCCGGCACACTAGGTTGGTTAAAGTCATGATATGCCGGGTTGGTAATATCCGAAAAAGAGTTTGATGTGTAATATGGATTATTATTATAGTTGAAAAAATTATTATTATAGTCCATATCACACAATATAATACAAACAAAGAAAAACAACCAAATAAACAAACAAAAAAGAAAAAATTCTAGCCTAGGTTAGGGTAGACTTAGGACCTAGACGACTCCTAACTGGTTAGACTGTCCACGGGAGGTCTAATGTAGACTTTAACCACAAGCTAATCAGCCAGGTCAGGGTAAGGTTGGTGGGAGGTTTTCCGTCAAAGACGTTCCTTAATTAAATAACCACCAACCTTCGGGCTTTCGGCCCTCAATCCCTTTCCTAGACACTGATTTTGCAGGAGTTAGATTCCAACATTTTTCCCCCTTAGGATAATCTCCTAATTGAGTCCGAGATGTCCCTAGGGCCAACGTCTACTCAATTTTAGTTAGGCTTGGGTTAGTGAGTGCTTGAAATCTGATTTTGGGCTAAGGAAGGGTGATTAAATCCCCACCTTATCTTGTCATGGGTTAGTGCCCTTAGAATTGATTCGTGTAAGTGTGCAAGATATAGGAAAGTAGCAAGTGCCAAAATTTGATTGAAGCTAAACCTGCACAAAAAAATACGAGATTATAGAACTTAAGAAAGGAATGTGCAAGTGCTCAATTCTTCCGCTATAGCAAGTGGCTATGCGGGTCGTGATCCACAAGGAGGGTTTGCGATGGAAGCTTTACGTGTCTTTATTGAAATCGTTAAGAAAACAAAAGAAAGTTCTTCTCTGTTTTTAAAGTTAAGAAAATGGAAAAGAAAGTTGTTAAAGTTAAGAAGAAAGCGGGAGATGAAGAAGGTGAAAAATCAGAAAACGAAAGAAAGCGACAAAGTACAAATGAAGTGAAAAGAAGAATGAAAACGATTTGGAGGAAGTGGTGTTTGTGATTTAGTTTACAGAAATAAAAGAAAAGAAATAAAAACAATTGCTTACTTTCTTTTCGTCAAAAGCTTACCTCGAGTTTTCAGCAACGATTTTACCTTGAAGTGGAGGCATTCAGCGCATAGCCCATAAGATTCGAGTATTGGTCTTCGTCCACATTACATCATCAAGACTACTTCAAGAATGAAATGATACAGAGAGAGACTCTATTCCATCATCATGAGCTATCGATGGCACTCGCAATGGCAAGGCTCTTTCGATGCTTCTAGACTCACTTGGAAGACGATTGTACGAAAAAGAAGAGTAAAATAGAAAAGAAGAAGAAGAAGAAGACTAAATAGAAGTACATACACAAAAAGAACATTGATTCGATTCCATTACAATCAAAGAAAAGAAATAAGTCTTACACCGGTGTCACTCCAGCTCAAGCTTCAGTCTTGTTCTTCGATGCAAGTCGATCTCCTCTGAATTACATAAATGAAACCTAAAATTACATAAAAAGAAAGACTAAAAACCTAAACTAAGAAATGAAAACTAAGCTAAATCCTAACTCTGCATTGGCCCTCATTTTCAGTGCACAATATGGCCTTTTATAGGTAGAAAACCCAACCACCAAGATCCCGGGGAGGTCGGGGGAGCAAACGCTCCCCCTAACTCCCCAAGATTGCCGCAAAAACGCGGCTATTGTCGCGTTTTTGCGGCATTAGTGTGGCCAGGTGGCCACATCAAGAGGGGGGTGGCTCCTGGTTTGAAGTGGGGCTCGTATCTCCTGCTGGTTTTCTTGTTGCTTCTTCAACCGCTGACTGAATCGGCTTTTGATTTTCTAGCTTCGATTCCTCGATTCAAGGAGAGTTTTTCTCAACCCCTTGATATGCCAAGATATAGCCCAGATTTCTTCACTTCGAATTTATTCTGAATTAATTCAGAATAAAGTGGGCTTTTGGGCTTGTTCTTCTTTTATTCCTTTGAGCATTTGGGCCTACATTTAGCAAAGAAAAAAGACACTTATTAATATCATTTATTAGCAAACAAGTGTGGTAAAGTGACAACATAAATGCAATGTATGTGACAAATCACACTCCCACACTTATCTTTTGCTCGCCCTCGAGCAAAACATTAGACTAACTCGAATCAATTATTAGACCACTTTCGCAGGTCACTCGATTGCACTGAGCATGTGCAACAAGCCGTTAAACCTCTAGGTCACCCCTAGAGGACGAGTTTTGTCTCGTGAGGGTTTTCAGTGGATTGCACCCACAAAATCCATAAAGAAAGGGAAATAAAGAGTTAGTATTTTCGAAAAGCATTTTGAAAGAGAAAAATATTTGAAATATGATTGTAAGATCTAAGCAATCTATAAGTTATAGGAAAGCTGAATTTTTCATTCCTAAACTTAGTCTCTATTCAAAACTTTGTTATCAATTAAAGTAAGGAGTCAAATTGTACTTCTCATCTAGTCTATTACTTTACCTTAAGTCATATGCACTTGTGACTGTGAAAATTTTGACTAAGGGTTCATTAACTCTAACTCTTATGCCTTACTTATTTATATATATACTTTTACTTTTTTTTTTGTGGTATTATTCCTTAGTTCTATTAGGCTTTCTAATCTGCCCATGTAACGAGCCTCTAATCGATGACTCCCAAACCAAACGGTCTTAGGGCACCAGGTGAGAAAACACCCCCAAGGACTTAAGGACTCGAGCAAATAAGGCCACAAAACTAAGGATTTTATTATATGAATCCCTTTTAGGCGTGAATACTTATGCTTTATTAGGCACAAATACCCAGCTTAATCAGAGGATCTAATCATCTTTCGCATAAATACTAAGGCTTGCTTAGGCCAAAGCACCTAGCTAATCAATAATTAGACTTATTCATTTTTTTTTTCAAACTTATCTAATTGTCTTTCGCATAAATACTAAGGCTTGCTTAGGCCAAAACACCTAGCTAATCAATAATTAGACTTATTTTTTTTTATATATATATTTTTATAAGGCATAAGAATCATTGTTTTTGAACCCTAAGTGTGTAAGTGTATGAAGTGTGCATATTTCATCCAGGTAAAGATCAAGACCAAATTACTTTGACAAATTATCTTCCTAACTCTAAAAATCAAACAAATCATCTTCTTTTGACCAAGTATAAGAAATCATAATTTGGATTTTCCTATTCCTTAAAATTAACTTAATTTCTTACAAAAATAAGTCAAAATATTGTTTCTATTTTTCAAAAAGTTTTTAAAAGTAAAGAAAAATGTTAATAATTTTTTTTTTTAAAGAAAAAAAAAAGTTATGTTAGAACCTCCCCCACACCTATCTCATGCATTGTCCTCAATGTATGAATTAATGCATAGATGCATGAAAAAGAAGAAAGGGAAGGAAAAGGTTACCTTAAGGTGGTGGTTCCGGTGGTGGTCTGATTGGTCCACGAAACGCGGCCCAATCAACTTTTCTTGGGTCTCGGAGGAACCCACCAGCACTATCTTTAATATGACCCACTAAAAAGATAAATCCATTAAGGATTTTTATTAAATATTTGACCCCATCTAATTTTCATATTCTATAACTAATTTCGGAGTCAAATTTGTCAACCACCTCGTCCCAGAATGGTGTATGAAATGATAGAACAGTTGACTTGGACTCGGGAAGGACAGGAACTAATACCGACTTAGGAAGGTGACTTAAGTCAAGTAAAGGTTCAGGAGTCGAAATAGGTTCAGAAATTGGGTCCAAGTCAAGAAATTGAAACTCAGTCCACATGTATTTTCTAACAATGGAATGTGACCTAATATGGGTGATTCCAGTTCAGGAATGATAGGTGGAGGAATCAAAACTGACTCTAAAATATTACTCAAGTTTGGTAACAAAACGGGAGTCAAGATTGATTCAGAAAGTTGAACTGGATCACAAATTTGAGAATCTAGGTCACATATCTCATTGAGTTCAATATCAAAAAATGGAGAACTTGCCAATTTATCCATGGGATTTTCAAAATTGTAAAGTTGGTCAAGTTCAACATGATCCTCAAAGATGGGTGATTCAATTTCTTTATGAATTGGTACAGGATCCAATGTTGACTCCGGGAAAAGATTGAAGTCAGGTGAAGATACCGGAGTCATAATCGAATCAGGAAATAGAATTGAATCACTAAGTTGGGGTTCAGGATCATAATCATTTTCAAGTTCTATTTCAGGAAAAGGAAAACTAGCCAAACTATCGATATCATTTGGAGTTTGGGTAAGTTCACATGGTTGTTCTGAAATGGAATCTTGATTTCCAAAACTACATGACTCTTCGGCTCTAACAGAATAGTTAGTGACATCAGGACGGTGGGAACGTAGAGATTCGACCATCATATCTATGTCACGATTACGAGTGTTTTGAGCCTGAGTCATGGCTTCAAGCATCTTTTCATAGTTGACAGGTTCATTGTTTTGATGAAAAGATGAAGAATTGTCTTGGAAGTGGTAGTGAAATTGTGAGTCCATCAGATTTTGGGATTTGTGTTTGGACTCACGCATACTCATTTCCATAATTGATGGTTTCCTATTTTGGACGGGTGGAACTGAGTATGAATCTTGAACATAATGTGGACTGGGTGGAGAAGGAGGGCAAGGTGGTTGGAAATTATGCTGGGGGGAGGTGAATCCCCACTAACTCGGTGAAGAGTTGAAATTATTATGGAAATTATAGTTATTAGATGGGGGGTATGGGTCATATTGATTCGGATAAGACCAATCCGGCACACTAGGTTGGTCAAAGTTATGATATGCCGGGTTGGTAATATCTGAAAATGAAGCCGGTGTGTAATATCAATTATTATTGTAGTTGAAAAAATTATTATTATAGTCCATATCACACAATAGAATACAAACAAAGAAAAACAAACAAATAAACAAACAAAGAAAGAAAAAATTCTAGCCTAAGTTAGGGTAGACTTAGGACCTAGACGACTCCTAACTGGTTAGACTGTCCACGGGAGGTCTAATGTAGACTTTAACCACAAGCTAATCAGCCAGGTCAGGGCAAGGTTGGTGGGAGGTTTTCCGTCAAAGACGTTCCTTAATTAAATAACCACCAACCTTCGGGCTTTCGGCCCTCAATCCCTTTCCTAGACACTGATTTTGCAGGAGTTAGATTCCAACATTTTCCCCCCTTAGGATAATCTCCTAAATGAGTCCGAGATGTCCCTAGGGCCAACGTCTACTTTTTATTAAATTAGGCTTGGGTTAGTGAGTGCTTGGGAAAATGATTTGCGGGCTAAGGAAAGGGTGATAAAATCCCCACCTTATCTTATTTACGGGTATGCCCTTAAAATTGAATTGTGCAAGTGTACAAGAAATATAACTAGGATACACTCAAAGCATGAAAATCAAGCAAGAGTTGATTCCTAGTCTACATGCAATGCAAAACGTACCTTGCCTCCAGCACTCTTCAACAGTAAAAGTAAATGAATTGAAAAGACACGTGCCTAGAAATGCAAATGTCTAATCAACTTTTAACGATTACAACCAATTTTTTACTGTTGACTTTATTAAGCAGGTATAGGGTGAATATTACAGGGAATTAAGTAATGCAGCAGAAGTATTTTGCAGAATCAGAGACCCTGCAGAAAAATGATCAGTAGTGCACTCCTTATTGCCGCAAATTTGCGGCAAAAGCCAGGATTTTGCGGCAATTTGGAGGGATCCTGGTCTCTGCTTTCGAGAGCAGAGGCCCAGGTCCACTTATATGTCATTGCAATGCAAAGTTCCTGTTTTCTTTGCCCTGTAACCTGCAACAGAGAAGAAAAATCGTTTAGTTCTAAAAGATTTGCAAGAAAAATTCAGATTTCAATAAAAACTGTTTTACCCTCCCCGGCAACGGCGCCAAAATTTGATTGAAGCTAAACCTGCACAAAAAAATACGAGATTATAGAACTTAAGAAAGGAATGTGCAAGTGCTCAATTCTTCCGCTATAGCAAGTGGCTATGCGGGTCGTGATCCACAAGGAGGGTTTGCAATGGAAGCTTTACGTGTCTTTATTGAAATCGTTAAGAAAACAAAAGAAAGTTCTTCTCTGTTTTTAAAGTTAAGAAAATGGAAAAGAAAGTTGTTAAAGTTAAGAAGAGAATGAAAGATGAAAAAGGTGGAAAAATCAGAAAACAATGAAGCGAATATGTACAAATGAAGTGGAGGAAAAAGAGTTGGAAGAGGTGGTGATATAATTTACACAAATGAAAGAAAGGAAAGAAGATGAAGAAATACTTACCTAGGTTGAGTGATGACTTACCTGAAAACCGTTGCATGTTCTACCTTTGCTTCGGAGGCGTTCAACGCATAGATCATAAGCTCGAGCTCAGTCCCCGTGCACATTATATCGTCAAGCCTAGCAAGAACGAAGTGATGCGGATCTTGGAAGAGGAGAACGTCTTCATGAACTATCGCTGGCTCTCACATAGCTTAGTTATACTTGCTTTGGAATTCACTTGTACACTCAACAACAACAACCAAGGTAAAGTAGAAGAGGAAGACGAAACAAAAGAAAATACAAACATAAAAAGAACTTTTACCTTTATTAATTGCAGAGACAATGGAAGAAAGGAGGAGGGTACATCGTCGGTGTCACTCTCAACTTCAGCCTCTCTCTTACTTACATGAATCTTCTTCTACCCTAAGTTACATACAAATTACATAAGAAGAAAAGAAAAACCTAAACTACAAAGAATGAAAACTAGGCTAAACCCTAATCTGCATCGTCCTCCCTTTTGCCTTTGAGTGCATGTATTTATAGGAGAAATGGAGGGGGTAGAGGTGGATATTCAGTTCTGATCTGCTGTTTGTTGGCTTGTTGATTGCTGAATATCACTTAACAACTGACAGAATTAGAAATAATGATCAACATAAGAGTTATAGCTCTGTCAGTCTGCTTTCTGGATCATTTTGAATCATCAGAATTGAGATTCTGTAGCAAAAGTTATGATTCGAATACTAAAATGTATCCAGTCAGAATCTGAATCAAACTTGCTTGATCTTTGCTTCAACCGATCGATTCTGAGAGGATTCTTCTCAACCAGTTTTCAACCTCTTGATTTTTCCCTGATTTACTGAGTGTGAATTAACTCTGATTTAATTCAGAATTTTTGTGGGCTTTGGGCTCATTTTTCTTCATCTCCTTAAAGAATGGGCCTGCAAATAAATTAAGCAATTAATTAGGACAATGCAGGCTTTTATTCTAAAATAAGTATGGAAATATGATATTAAATATGCAACATTAGAGACCAATCAACTTGGTATATAAATATCTATGTATGATAATTCCCATTTAGCCATGCACCCGTATGTATACACGTATTTACAATTATTAATATTTCATCAACTTAAAATTATCCCCACACAAATTTAAAATAAAATAACATTACAAAGGAATTAACTCAATCATCACCCCTAGTGATTCTGTATAATCTCTTAGATCACGGATTATAATGTTAAATCAAGATTTTGAATTTCAGGGTGTTACAATTGATGTATACTATAGTCTGCACTAGGTTTGACTTAGCCTATCCAGTTAGTACAGTAAATTGGTTCATGTCAAATTCAGACAAGCAACATTAAGAAGCAGTGAAGTTGGTGCTATTATATCTGTGAGGGACTGAGATTAGGCTTAGCATTTCAGAGGTTAGAAATAGGGAAGTCTAAAGTGTTACAAGGATACGTTGATGCAAATTATATATGAGATCTTGATAAACGAAGATCTATGACGAGTTATGTATTCACAATAGCTGAGTGCATTGTTACTTAGAAGGCAGAGTTGCAAGATACCTTGGCACTTCAACAAGAGAGGTGGAGTACATGACTGTAGTTGAGACATCTAAGGAAGCCTTTGTTGGCCTAAAAGCCCATCACTCTAGTTTTGATGATGATTAACTCATGTAGTTATAGTTTATTAATGAGCGTATGCTTATTTAGTTTCAGTTATCTATCAAGATCTTAGTAGGTGTGTAACTTCAACAAAGGTGTTTTGTAGCTAACACATGTAGATTCAAGAGTTCGCGCGTCAAGATTGTAAGTACACCTAGAGGGGGGTGAATAGGTGTACATCTAATGAACAAAATGCGAAAATTAAAACTTAATTGCAACACACTTAATGTAACTAACGAGTGTAGCCGAATTTCCGGTGAAGGGCTCTGGACTAACTCCTCTTGATTCCTCTGAATAAGAGTTAAGGTGCTATATGAAACTCTCATGGTTAAACACAAGTGATGCACACAAACAATCACAACCAAGGATATAAGAATGATATGACAATATGAAATAATGCAAGACACAATATAAAAGAGAGAGTTAGAGTCAATGGATCAAACGCAAACACTGAGATTTGTTTCGAGGTTCGAGCACACAGCTCTACGTCCCCGCCTTCACACAGAAGGATTTTCACTAACTCGTCCACATAGGACTTCCCACATAGGGAACCTCCACTGAGGATTTGGGGCAAATGCAATCGGGAGTACACAACTCCTCTTTCAACCAATACAACCTCTCACAGGGGCAAGGCACAACCAACACAAAAATCACCTCACACAAGAGGGGTAGGCACTTAGCCAACAAACACCAATCACCTCACACTTGAGGGATTCCAACACAAACTCCACCTCTCACTAGAGGGATCTAAATACAATCTCCACCTCTCACTAGAGGGAGCCAACCACAACTTTCACAATCACCTCATAATAGAGGGATATTAAATCAATTTCCTCTCACTAGAGGGATTTCACAACGAAGGAAGTTTATAACTTGGTGGTTTCCACAACCACAAACTAATTTTTCTCACAAAATAAAGATCCTAATAGATAGGATAGAAGATAAGCTCAAGTGTGGAAAATAAAGAGTTTGGAAACAAAAACACAAAGAAAAATACTTGAGAAAACAACTAGAATAAGTTTGAAATGAAGATCAAAAGCAATATCCCAAATATCCAATTTTTCTTTGATTTTTCCAACCCTTTAAAACAAATAAAGATGAATCCTTTTGAAGCCAAAAACTCTTTTGAAAATTTTCTTTAAAACACTTGAGAATGGGAGAATTTAGCTCTTAGAAAACTTGATGAAAACTGGCCAAAGATTGGGGTATAAATAGGCCCAATCCAAATCTGCCCGTTGGTTGGCAGAAAGGTCAGTTTTGACCTTTCGGTCGACCGGCCGGTCGACCGGCTAACGATCAAAAATATGACCGTTGAGCCTGCCGGTCGACCGTGCGGTTGACCGTGCCAAATCTAGAGAGTAGTTGCTCTCTGGCCGGTTGACCGCTCGGTCGACCGTGCCAAGCCTCACGGTCGACCGTCCGGTCGACCGCCCCCACCCGAGAGTGGGGTACTTTCAGTCGGTCGACCGCTCGGTCGACCGGCCTAAGTGGCTGGCCTACGTGTACGTCCTTGTGCACGTCGGTCGACCGACTCTGGGTCCGGTCGACCGTCAGAGCCTGGCAGGGCTGATTATAGGATTTAAAACTTGGGTTTTTTTTAATATCAAATAAATCCCATAAAATCTCTAAAAATTCACAAAAATAGTTTCAGTATAATACTTTGATATACAAACATGTTTGACTAAAATCAAACCATGTTACAAACATTTTGAACTATTTTTGTAACTTAGAAATTTTGCCGAAAACCAAAATCCGTATTTTTCAAAACTAGGATTTTTGAAATGGAAAATCGTTTTGTCCAAAACTCATCCAAATACAAAAAACATGATATTGAAACAACTTTGAGGTATGTTGTATATGGATATACTCTAATGTACATATAAAGATATATATCAATGTTTTTGACATAAAATCCAAAAATACGTTTTGTTAAAATACCAAAACTCCAAACTCATGAAATAGGCTATCAAACTAAGTTTATTTAAATAGTTGATGTATACATGTATATAGAACAAATCTAATATACATTAAACCATGTAAAATTGTTTTGATTCTATCTATTCATGAAAATCAAGATCGGTTAAACTAAAAACCGAAAACCAAAACATGAAACTTTAAACAAGTGTGTGTGTTGTGAACTTGAGCATATCACACTATCTAATCTTTAACAATGGATCTAAATAATAAACTAAACATTGTACCGAAGTCTTCTTGTAGAGCGCCGTCTCCAAGTCGACTTGATCCAAACGTGATCCACCGAGCTTGACTCCAACCGAGTGCTAGATATGAACTTTGACTCGGGCTCTTGAATCACCATGTGAAAGCTCCAAAATACCTTTGTTGAAGCTAATCACCTACTAATATGTTGGTTAAGTATCTGAAACTAAACATCACAAGATTATTAGTAAACTATAACTACATGAGTTAATCATCATCAAACTTGAGTGGAAGGCCTCTGGGCCAACAACGATCGCATCTAGCACTCGGTTGGAGTCAAGCTCGTTGGATCGTGTTTGGATTGAGTCGACTTGGAGAAGGAGTTCTACAAGAAAACTTCGGTTTGTATTTAGTTTAGTTTGTTAAAAGGTAGAATATATTTTTGAAGCTCAAGTTCACACACAGACACAAGTTCAATATGTTTGGTTTTCGATTTAACTAGTTTTAGATTTCAAGTACACATATATCGGGTTTTGGATTTTAACCAGTTTTAGTTCTGCTGATATGCTCGACACCCTTTTACATTTCTTATCATAACTTTTTATTCTTATATTAACATAATATTATTTTAATTGCATTTCAAAGATAACTTTTACGGCTACATTTCTTATTCAATAATCAGTTTCTGATTCAAATGTTAAAGTTGTCAAATATTGGGTTGAAGTCTGTTATTGTTCTGAAAATAGTTTACAGTTTTTGATTTGACACCTTTCAATATTTTATTGATAACTTTCTATTCCAAAATGATATTAAGTTGATTTAAGTTGCATTAAAAAGAAGATTTAAATATTTACAAATAAGTCCTATATACCTATTTCTGAATTCTCACGTTTTAGGCCTATAAACTGTGCTCAAAATTGACCAACTGTCTGCTAAATTGGCAGAATGGCTAATTTTTTGGAGGCTGATTTTAACATGTTTTTAAAACGTGTTTTGTTGAATTTAAAGAGTCCTGGTAAAACTATTTTAAGTTTGCTCTTCCTAAAACCTATATAAAGGGGTCATTAGGGTTGTGTTCAACACAACAACAACAACAATTCCATTTGAAAAATCAAGTTTTGGGTTTCAAGAGAAAGAGTTTTCAAATTTGAGTTTTGTGTTTTTATTTTCAAAAATCTTCTTTAAGTTTTTGGTTCTAAAAAATCTCTCTTCTGATTTTACTCTCATTTACAAATTCTTGAGGTTCAAATTTATACTTTATAGAGTTTTGTAAGAGAGTTTTCAAGAGAAAGTTTGTGGTCTTTTGATCACCTAGAGATTGTTTCATTGTCGTTACGCTACCTCTGGACTAAAAGAGTCTATTGGGGAGTTGTGTACTCTGAGTGGTTGTAATTTTTTTAGTGAAAAGTTTTAGTAGATTGGAAATCCTTCATGGTGGTGAAGGCAGGGACAGAGCACAATGACTCGAACCTCGAAACAAATCTCTTTGTTTGTGATTGATTTACTTGTCTATCTTATCTACTTTATATTAATTCATTTATTGTCGATTTATACTCTTACAACAAGATTACATTGAGCACCTCAAATTCTTATCTAGAGGAATCACGAGGAAGAAGTTCAGAACCCTTCATGGGGTATACGGCTTCTAATCTTTCTTTGAGTGATCGTTTGCCTCATCTCATTTTTATTTTGCATTGAATATTGATTTGATTAGCCTTACGCTATTCACCCCCTCTAGGTGTAATTTCAATTGGTATTAGAGCCTATGCTTCTGATATTAGGTTTAACCACCTAGGAGTGAGATCCTAGATAGCTAATCTTAAGATTTGCATTTGCACACTTATTATTTACACACACTCATGAATTACCCTTGTTGGAACTTGTTTTAATGAAGACTTTTGTGAAGCATTTCATTTGGAGCTCTAGCACAAGACGAATCAAGAGTTCTTCATGATCAAGATGTCCCAAAGAGAGTTGATATGATGTGGTTTGTAATTGTGAAATAGCATGTCAAAAACCTTGATGCACACACACATATCATGTCTATATAGTCGACTTATAAATCCTTATAGTCGACTAGTCCATTTGGTAGTCGACTAACCAAAACCCTCTAGTCGACTAGTCATCTGTCCAAAAGAAACCCAACTCTCTGTTTGTCCATTAGTCGACTTGACAGACAAACATAATCGACTAGTAGACCTTGTAGTCGACTAATCCTATTCCCCTAGTCGACTAATAGCTGGTCCAGTCGACTTGAAAGTAGTTGCAGTCGACTTGATTCAGTTATCCAAAAAGCTGTCACTCGAACTTACCTTGACCTAGTCGACTTATACCCATTACTAGTCGACTAACCTTTGGAAAATTGCCTAATATAGTCGACTAACTCAAAAGGCAAGTCGACTATAGGCAGTTTCTGACTGTTGGACAGTTTCTGTTATCTGGTCTTTTGTGCAACGTTTTCCAACGTTTCAATCATTTGAATTGCACCTATAACTACCCTATCTAACCCTAGAGTGCAGCTATATATAGGGTTGTTATTCTAAAGGCCAAATACCAATCCTAATCTTCAGTTTTCTAAGATCAAAAATTCTGCCAATCCTGAAAACTGTTCCCACTTCAGTTCTTCACCAAATTCTGATTCTCTAGTGAAGTTCTCTGAAGTTTGTCTCCTATACTAGACCTTGTCCACGTTCACATTACAATACCAAGGCTTATAGGAAAGTGTTTTAATACTTAAAGCAATCATTGTACACGGGTGTCTTCTTGGTGTTGAAGCAGTTGTACAAGGTGGAGTTTGTTCTCTTGGTGGAAGAGAAGGTGTACACATTTGGCAAAGGGGATTTGTCAAGTGGTGTGCATGGTTGTGATTTTGGGTGTACAAAATCAAGGATAAAGGAAAATCTCAAGCGGGTAGCTTGGGGACTGGATGTAGGTCACGAGGACCGAACCAGGATAAATCTCTCGTGTTTGCGTTTGTCTAAACTTTTCTGAGATTTGATTTCCTTTATTGCAAGTTATTTATTTGCTTAACTTAATCCTTCTTTGTTTAGTATTTGTGTTGACTTTGTAGTTTAGATCCATAAGTGCCAACAGAGAAAGTTCCGCATTTGGCATCATCTCGGGACCAACAATTGGTATCAGAGCGAGGTCCTACAATTGGTATCAGAGCAAGGTCTCACATTCGGCATACAAGCCCTGCATACCTAGTCAACAACAAGGATGGCAACGGAGTTTTCATCATCCCAATTCAAAGAAGGACATTCTACACAACGTCCACCGCTATTTGACGGATCCAACTACAACTATTGGAAGTGTAGAATGAAGATCTACTTGCAATCGCTCAACTACGAACTATGGAACATCGTTGAAGCATCATACACCAAACCAACAACCAACTACAGCACTTGGAGTGAGGATCAAAAGAAGAATGCGAACCTTAACGCCAAAGCGATGAATGCCTTGTTCTGTGCATTAACCAAAGAAGAGTTCAACAGAGTGTCAATAGCCACTTCTGCACATCAAATATGGCATACTCTTCAGGTAACACACAAAGGCACAAGTAAAGTTAAAGAATCTAAAATATCTGTTCTTGTCCACAGGTTTGAATTATTCAAAATAGAGGAGAATGAAATCATATCCGAAATGGTTACAAGATTCACCGACATTACCAATTCATTAGCATCCCTTGGAAAGGACTACACCCAAGTTGAAAGAGTTCGTAAGATCCACTCACACCAGAATGGGAGAAGAAGACAACCGCAATTGAAGAGGCGAATGATCTCTCAACTATGACATTAGAAAACCTAATCGGTAATCTAATGGCATATGAAGTCAGTTAGAAGAAAGAAAGAAGGATGAACGACAACACCACTTAAAGAAGAAAGAACTTGCCTTCCATGCATCCTCCGACACGGACGATTCTAATGAAGATGAAGAGGAGATGGCAATGCTTTCAAAGAAATTCAGGAGATTCCTAAAGCAAGGTAAATTTAAATGCTTTAATTGTAACAAAACAGGTCATTTGAAGAAGGATTGCCCTTTGCTCAAGAATAAAAGCAAATACAAGAGCAAAAAGTTCAGAAAGGTGAAAGACTTGAAGCCTTATGGGAGAACAGTGATTCCTCATCTTCTGACGAAGAAGAATCCACTGAACGTGTCAACCTATGTTACATGGCCATAGAAGATGATGAGGTATCGTTTACTGAACTTTCAGATGCATTTCATGAATTATTTAATGATCTGAAAAATGAAAAACTGAAAAATAAAGTTTTATCAAAAGAAAATGAAAAACTTTTAAAGGAAAATTCATGTTATGCTTTACAAGTATCTTCTATAAATTCTCAACAAGATGAGTTTGAAAAAGTCATATCATCTTTGAAAAATGATAATGAGAAGTTTATAAAAGAGAACATTTTTCTTAAAAGGAAACCGAGTCTTTGAATAAAAGGATTTCTATTTTAGATAAAGATATTTCAGTTTTCAAAAAGAAATATGAAGATATTTTGCAAAATGTGACTAAGTTCAATCAAGGAAAAGAAAAATTGAATGATTTATTATCTTTTCAGAAGTTGTCACATAATAGTTATGGTATTGGATTTGTTAAAAAATCTTCATATTGTAGTAATCCATATGATTCTTTTGTAAAAAGAAAGTCTAAGAAAAATAAGTTTATATGGATTCCTAAGAATTTAAGTATTCATGATAAAAATGCCTATATTGCATCATACATTCATGATATATGTAATTCATGCAATTATGTGTATACTAACAGGTGAAAACCAAATTCTAATTGGGTTTTGTCTCCTAAAGGTTAAATGTTTTACTCTTATGATTGGTACCATCTAACGTTTATCTTGCAGATACCATATAAAAGTTGATAAGAACATATATATATATATATATATATATATATATATATATATATATATATATATTTAATGATATATTTGTTGCAGGGGAGAACAAAGTATTTCTATATTTGTTATAACCCAATTTCTGCAGAGGGAGGAAAATATAACATATTTTCTGCAGGGGGAGCACTTGTGCACACAAAGCGTCATCATCAAAAAGGGGGAGAATGTTGAAACTTGTTTTGATGAAGACTTTTGTGAAGCATTTCATTTGGAGCTCTAGCACAAGACGAATCAAGAGTTCTTCATGATCAAGATGTCCCAAAGAGAGTTGATATGATGTGGTTTGTAATTGTGAAATAGCATGTCAAAAACCTTGATGCACACACACATATCATGTCTATATAGTCGACTTATAACTCCTTATAGTCGACTAGTCCATTTGGTAGTCGACTAACCCAAACCCTCTAGTCGACTAGTCATGTGTCCAAAAGAAACCCAACTCTCTGTTTGTCCATTAGTCGACTTGACAGACAAACATAGTCGACTAGTAGACCTTGTAGTCGACTAATCCTATTCCCCTAGTCGACTAATAGCTGGTCCAGTCGACTTGAAAGTAGTTGCAGTCAACTTGATTCAGTTATCCAGAAAACTGTCACTCGAACTTACCTTGACCTAGTCGACTTATATCCATTACCAGTCGGCTAACCTTTGGAAAATTGCCTTATATAGTCGACTAACTCAAAAGTCAAGTCGACTATAGGCAGTTTCTGACTGTTGGACAGTTTCTGTTATCTGATCTTTTGTGCAATGTTTTCCAACGTTTCAATCATTTGAATTGCACCTATAACTACCCTATCTAACCCTAGAGTGCAGCTATATATAGGGTTGTTATTCTAAAGGCCAAATACCAATCCTAATCTTCAGTTTTCTAAGATCAAAAATTCTACCAATCCTGAAAACTGTTCCCACTTCAGTTCTTCACCAAATTCTGATTCTCTAGTGAAGTTCTCTGAAGTTTGTCTCCTATAGTAGACCTTGTCCACGTTCACATACAATACCAAGGATTATAGGAAAGTGTTGTAATACTCAAAGCAATCATTGTACACGGGTGTCTTCTTGGTGTAGAAGCAGTTGTACAAGGTGGAGTTTGTTCTCTTGGTGGAAGAGAAGGTGTACACATTTGGCAAAAGGGATTTGTCAAGTGGTGTGCATGGTTGTGATTTTGGGTGTACAAAATCAAGGATAAAGGAAAATCTCAAGCGGGTGGCTTGGGGACTGGATGTAGGTTACGAGGACCGAACCAGGATAAATCTCTCGTGTTTGTGTTTGTCTAAACTTTTCTGAGATTTGATTTCCTTTATTGCAAGTTTATTTATTTGTTTAACTTAATCCTTCTTTGTTTAGTATTTGTGTTGACTTTGTAGTTTAGATCCATAAGTGCCAACAGAGAAAGTTCCGCATTTGGCATCATCTCGGGACCAACAACCCTCCCATGTTTAATGTCTCTAAAATTGATATATGGAAGGTTAGGATGTGTGCTCATTTAAAAACCCTGGGTTTGCATGTTTATCTTGCCGCTATCAAGGAATCTTATCTTGGCAATAGCAAGCATAAAAAGGTTAATGCACAAGCCCTAAAGCCACTTAGAAAATCTCTTAGGAAAAAAATATTTAAATATGGTTTCTCATTGTGATTTCGCCTTTGCAGTGTGGAACATCTTGACATCTCCTGAGCTACAAACGCCAATCAATGAGGAGGAGAAATTTAGTGGAGAAGAGTCCGACCAACATTACTTCATGGTCCAAGGGAATGACTCCCTTGAGGTATATTCGGATACTCAACTAGATGATAATACTATTTCTTCTTGTAACAAGTGTATGGATGCACATGCTTTAAATGAAGAACTATCTATGATATGTGAACAAATGATTTCAAAGTTTGAAGTTTTGAACAACAGGAGTTTTAAATTAAAAGAAGAAAATAAAAATTTATTTTCAACACTAAACATAGTTATACAAGAAAGGGATGAGATTTCAAATGAAAGAAACTCATTGAAATCTCAACTTGATCTTGCCTTAAATGAAAATAAGATTTTGAAGAATAAAAATAATTGTGATGATGTTTTGAAGAAAAATGAGGCTTTATTTTCAAAACTAGATTTTGTTTTAAAAGAGAATCATTCTTTGAAAAATAAAATTGATTTAATTTCAAAAAAATTGGATTTGATTTCAAATGAAAATAAATCTTTGAAAAATGATTTAGATTCTCATGTTTGCCATGTTACTACATCTTCATCATCTAATGCTTCCATTGCATACTCCACATCTTCTTTTAATATTGAAATTGATTTATGTATGTTAAAGAAGAGTGTAGATTGTTTGGGCTCCACTTTGAGCCAATGTGCTATGGATCACAAGAAATTAGAATCCATGTTTCACAAGAAACATGCATCTCATATTCATGCATATCATTCACGGCACACACCTCATGTACACCATGATCACACCCATTCTTATGGTATGCTAGAGCGTACACATGTACACATTGTGGCCGCAAAGGCCATCTTACAAGATTTTACTATGATAGACTAAATTCTGTAAATTTTGCAAATAATAATGTTTGGGTTAGGAAAGGTGCTAACACCCATGAACCCAATAAGATATGGGTACCAAAATTCATCCATATTGTATTTGATGTAGGTGTGAGCTCTCGCTTAACGTGAGAGTAATAGTGCCTTGATGGTGGACGTGCTTGAGCTTAATGGACACTACATTAGATGCATCTCCTTCAAGGATGTTTGGTAGGAGGACCACCATGGTTTGGAGATCTAGAGATTAGCCCTAATGATTTTGGTAACAATCTCTAACTCCTTATTTTATTCACATGCTCTTATTGAATAACCTTTAGCATGTTTTTGGTTTCAATACCCATTATGATTGATCATGTTTTGGTTTATGATTATGGTTTTACACTTCATGGTTTTGATTACTTGTTTAGAGTAGTTTTTCATTAAAATTTGTGTTTATACTTGTACAACTAGTGAGCCATATTTGATTATTATATGTTTGTGCTAAATTGCTCATTTGTACCCATTAGATGTACTTGTATAGCCTAGTTTTGATGACTCTTGCATTCTAATTCGTATTCCCAATTTTGTACATGTTTTTTTAAAAATATGTTATCTTTGTGTATATGTTACTTTTATCTAAAGTAATAGATATACATGTACATCCTTGAGTCACTTGCCTTCATACAACATACTTTTGTGGACTCGTCTATATTTTGGATATGTATGTATACTCTAGTTTATACAAAACATGCATATGCCTTGAAGTTTTAGATTTGGTTTGATGAAAATTAAAACTTTTATGTGTTTCATGTTTGTAAATAAATTTCATATGAGCTTCAATGCCTATTTCCATGATTTTGTTGATTACATGATTCTTACACTCTATATATGGTGTTTACGTATGACTTTATTTTTATGAGCATATATGTGCTTTATAGACTTTGAGTATCAAGTATTATGTGATTTTCATGTCTTCATGGGATGATGATTTAGTTTCATATTTTGAAGGATTTCTTACTAGTTTTTAAATATATCTTTAAAACTAGTTTCTATTACCTATTTAGTTTCAAATCATGATTTTTGAAACCCCTACCTTTTAAGGGCGGTTGGATGGGCGATCATGCCTTGTATATCCTTATTGAATATCTTCTAAACTTGTGCATGAAAAGGGTGGTAGGTATGAGTTATACACTTGATCCTCATTATTTTCAATTGGTATTTCATATTTTGTATACTCATATGCGTTTTTCTATATATGTATTCCTCATATTTCAATTGGTATATCTATTCATACATGTATATGATTTGATTGTGCTTGTATCACATGTCTTTACATTTCTTAAAAGCACAAACTTGTTTATTGCTAAGCTTGATTTAATCTATAATGTCCATTAGTTTTTAATTGGTATCTTATTCAAGCCTATACTTTATTTTCTTTAGTATTTCATAAAGGGGGAGAAAATTCTTGTTTTATTTTTAAATCGATTTTGTGTAAAATTAGTATTGGTTGAGTTTTCAATTGGTATCAGTCTTCACTTTCAAATTGGTATCTTACTCTCACTCTTTATGATGAAAAGTACTTTATTTTACTATATGCTAATATTTTCAATATTGGTATCAATATTTTTATCAAAATTTTTAATTGGTATCAAAATTTTCAAAATTTCAATTGGTATCTCTATCGGTATCAAAACTTGTTTTGCTGACTTAAGTTTTGGTTTTTAAGATTTGATGATATGACAATTGATTGTTTTTCCTTAGCCCCTTTATTGATGAATTGACAAAAAGGGGGAGAGAATTTTAAGTTTATATATGCATGCTTTAATCCATGTTTATGCATATACATTTGTGTTTACCTTATGCACCTTATTGAATTTCCTTATTGTTTATGCTATGCATGAGTTAAGGGGAGTTTCTATGAAGCTTAAGTTTAATCCATGCATATATAACTCCATGTGTTTTGTCATCATTAAAAAGGGGGAGATTGTTGACCCAAAATCCCATCACTCTAGTTTTGATGATGATTAACTCATGTAGTTATAGTTTACTAATGATCTTATGTTTATTTAGTTTTAGTTATCTATCAAGATCTTAGTAGGTGTGCAGCTTGATGATTAGTCTCTAAAACTGCATATTTCATATCACATCTTAACATTTATTTAATATTAAATTATGCTAATAATATCTCTCTTGCATGTTTCTAGGTCTATGATGTTCAATGAAGAAGAAGACCCTAAAACACCATTTAATTGGTGATTAAAGGCCTATAATATGCCATTGGGAGAGCTGTTTTGTCAAAAATAGGGGATGAAAACCAGAAACCGGGCGCTGATGCCGACAGGGGACAGACGGGATAGCGCGCGGCCCGAAGCACCATGCGCGCGGCTCTAGAAGAGCCGTAAAAACGCTGATTTTGCCGCGTTTCTGCGGCCGTACGGGCGCGGGTGCGCCCGTACTTTGTGCCAGGGTTTGCCCCTGGCCCCCGTTCCCCTGGTGCCTATAAATACCCCTGGGGTCTCCTTCAGAAAGATATGCAATGTTTTAGGATAGTTTTCATCTCTATTTTGTAGTTTAGGGTAGTTTAGGTTAGTGTTTTTCTTCTTCCTCCTTTGTATTTTTCATTTCTTGTAGATTTTGTAATAGGGAGAGAGAGTGGTACATGTTGGGAAGCAAGAGTGCTTGTAATAGAAGGTGACAATCTATGAAAGGTGCTCTCTTAACTTATCTTTGTTTTATTCTCTCTAATTTCGTTTACATGTGTAGCTAATTTTTCTCTCATGACAACTAACTACTAACCACTAACTAGTCTAACTTCTTAGTTGATAATCCACATGAATCTAATAGCCTCTACTTGGCCTTGCTCCTGCAAGAGCCATTGATGGCTCATGATGATGGATTCTAACACTCTAGCATCTGAATCTCTACAAGTTAACATTACTTTAATTCATGCTTTCTTTTATTGGGTTTTGATGATTTAAGTGTAGCTTGCACTTGTTGGTTAAATTTGAATGTGAAAGTTAACATATGAGTCATGCTTTGTAAAGCTCTTAAACCAAGGACTAGTTATGACCAATGATACATGTGAGGCAACTATCACTATGAGGTTAGCATGTTGGTGGAGTCATTAGTAGTTAGTAGCCATGAGTTTTCTTTCTTTTTCACTTATTTTAGATATACAAACAAAAATCACAAAAACTATTTCTTCTATGTTTCTCACTTCTTTGTGTTTCACCGTACTTCTCTTTTCATTTTTTGTTTCCTTTTCTTTTCATTCTTTAAAACTTTGAAGAACCGTTAATATACACGTGAACATACCATGTAAGCTTCTATCGCCTCCCTTCCTTGTGGATTCGATTCGTTTTAGCCTCTATGCTATAACGGAAGTATCGAGGAAGGCAAAGCACACACTTTAAATCTTGATTTCAAAACATACACTTTTTGTGCGCGGTTTTCTCCCGATTAAATTTTGGCGCCGTCGCCGTAGATGAGAACGGTTTGATTTCACGTTTTTTTGTTAACTTTTCTTCTTTGTTTTTTTTGTGTGCAGGTTAAAGTTTTAGCATTGCAGAAGTCCACACTTGCTCTTGTGTGATTGGGTAAATTCTTGTATATTCTTATACTCTGCTGCTAATTTTTGTTTATATTACCTGTGCACTGTAATAATTTTAAGAACTAAAATACGGTAATTGGATGTTTTAAAATGATTTAGACATTTGCATCTAGGCACGTGTCAATTTTTATTCCAATATACTGTTTTTATTCTTCTGTTGTTGTGATCCTAACGGAGGTGTACATATTGCATAGCATATAGTAAGGACAAATATGTGGGTAATTTACTTGCTTTGTGTGTTCATTCTTATCTATATTGCACACTTGCATGAATTGAACTTAAGAGAAAAACCCAACACAACATAAGGTGAGAGAGTCATTACCCTCTCTTGGCCCAAAAATCATCTCCGCACTCACACAACCCAAGCCTTAATAAAACTTGCTAGACGTTGGCCCCTAGGGACATCTCGGACTCATTTAGGAGATTGACTTAAGGGGGAAGTTGTTAGAAGTTGACTCTTATCAAATCGGTATCCAAGGTTAGGGATTAGAGGCAGAACCTCGAAGAACAGTGGTTTGGCATAATTAGACCCGTTGCTCTGGCACGGATACCTCCCACTGATCTTACCCTACCTGGCCGATTAACTTGTGGTCAGATTCTGACAATGTACTCCCCGTGGATAGTCTAACCAGTTAGGAGTCGTCTAGGTCTAAGTCACCCTAGCAGAGGCTTGTTTTCTTTTTCTTTATTTGTTTATTTGTTTTTTCTTTCTTATAAATTGTGATATGAATTTTAACAACAATTATTTTTTCAATCCTAATATGAATCCATATTTCACTCCGACCTCATTTGACTCGGATAACTCCAATCCGACTATGTACAACATGAACCAATAATATATGTCGGGTTGGGAATATCGGACTCAATATGACCCATATCTCCAATCCTATGACTATAAATTTCAAAATAATTTTCACACTTTATAGAGTTCATGGGGATTCAGCACCCCCGAGTCAAATTTTCAATCATCTTGTCCATAATTTTCATAATATTCATTTTCCCATTTTGATTCATATACTCTTTTCCTGAACCACAAATTGAAGAAAAATCATCATTGGAAAGGAGTTTAGAAGAAGTGATGAGGCCCAAAAACAATTTGAAAAAATGGTAGCCTCATCATGTCCACAAAATTTTTAAAATTCATGTAGTTCTTTCCCAGAATGACTCAAAGGAAAATCATTGTGGGAAAAAACTATGGAATTCGTGCAAGAGACTGAGCGCATAATGCAAAATACGATTGACTTCCCATGCCCATCAAATATTCGTATGACTCACGGATCATGTCATTTTGGAAATCCAGCTTCAATTTCATCATACCAACCTGAAGTTGACCAACTTCAACCTCTTGATAGTTTGGCAAGTTATCCATTTCCTAAAATTAAACTTGAAGATGAATATGAACTGTAGTTTTAGTTTAGTAATTGAAGTCCAATCCTTAAATAATTATCAACTCCTATAGTGTTATCTGAACTAAGTAACGTTCTTGAGCCAGTTTTGATTCTCATACTTCTTGAACATGAATCAATCATTTCACCCATTCACATTCCTTCCGTAGACAAAAATCAAGATTCAATTTCATTACATCCATTTGAACTTGCCCGAAATTTTGAGAACCACCTTGACATTTTGGCAAGTTATCCTTTTTTCAAAATTGAACTTGAGCCTGAATGTGATCATGCGCCTCATGTGAGTAATTCCATTTCACTTTTTGATTCAATAATGACCCCAGTATCTTTACCAGATTTTTTCTCTATTCCGGAGTCAAAATTGAATCCCGTACCAGTACACTTCATTGATGGGGAAAGTGTGTGAACATCAATTCTTTGGTTTGGATCCTATGTTTGAACCAATTTTGACTCTCACTATTGACTCTCGACTTGATCTGAGTTAAATTCATGAGTCGGTATCGGTTTTTACTCCTGTTCTATTTGAGTCCAAATCAATCATCTTTCAAAATCATACTTCATTGTTGGACAAGAATGTTGAAGAAAATGACTCAATAATTATTTTTGAAAATTGGACATTAGATGGGGATAATTTTTTCAATAAGATCATTCATTCATTAATTTTTTTACTGGGTCGTATTAGAGAGGTCACTAGTGGGTTTCTGCAAGATCCACGATATCTTGATTAGGTAACAACGCTTGGCCTAGTCAGACCACCACCGGAGCCACCACTATGAGGTAATTTTTCTTCTCTCTCCATTTGTTTCATGTATGTACACATTCACGATGCATTGAGGACAATGCATGAGATAAGTGTGGGGGAGGGTTTACAAACATAGGTTAGTTTTAAATTTTTTTTTCTTTTACACTTCTTTTTAGAAAAGTTCTAGAGAAACTCTTTTCTTTTCTTTTACAAAACTTTTTGAAACAAGATAAATAGTTTTGATTTATTTTTAAGAAAATTAAGATTATCTTAGGAATTAGGAAGACCTAAAATTATGAAATTTTAAACTGAGTCAAAATAATAAATCTTGTTAAATTTTAGGATAAGAAAGTAAGATTGAAAAGATAATTTGATCTTGAATTTTTTGCCTTAGATTTATGCACTCCACACTTACACAATTTTTAGGATTGAAATAAAGACTGAAAATGCCATATATATATATAAAACAAAAAATATTATGTTAAAAAATCACTTATTGAAGTTGGGTAATTATGCCCCAAGAAGCATGATTATTCACATATAAAATGGTGGACAAAAATAAAATAGTCCCCTTTAGTTTTTTGGTCTTGTTTACTCGAGTCCTTAAGTCCGAGGGATGTTTTCTCATCTAGTTCCTTAAGATCAACTGGTTTGGGAGTCACCGGCTAAAGGCTCACTACTCGGGTAAATAAGAAAGCCTACGAAAACTAAGGGAAGAAAAAGAAAAAAAAGAAAAAATATATATAATATAAATAAATGGCATGAAAGTAGAATCGAAATCCCAAAAACCTTTACTGTTCACAAAGTGCATATTTTTCTAAGAGTATTATCAAAGACCAAAGAGTCAATTCAATTTTAAATTCTCACATTTAATTTATAACTAGATTTTACATTTCCACTTAGTTTAAGGAAGAATAATTTTTGATTAACCATTGACCTTGGATCACTTATATTTTCGCAAAAATACTTCAACACTTTTCTCTATTTCAAAAATGCATTTTTAAAATATTAACATTTTATTTCTTTCTTTATGGATTTTGTGGGTGTAATCCGCTGAAAACCTTCAGGAGACAAAACTCCTTCTCTAGGGGAAACCTAGAGGTTTAACGGCTTGTTGCACGTGCTCAGTGCAATAGAGTCACCTGCGAAAGTGGTGTAATAATTTCTTTAGTTTTTGTTATGCTCAGGACGAGCAAAAGATAAGTGTGGGGGTGTGATTAGTCTCTAAAACTGCATATTTCATACTACATCTTCACATTTATTTAATATTAAATTCTGCTAATAATATCTCTCTTGCATGTTTCTAGGTCCATGGTGTGAAATGAAAAAGAAGACCCTAAATCACCATTTAATGGGTGATTAAAGGCCTATAATATAGCTATTGACCTTGAAGAGCTATTTTGTCAGAATCAGAGGTTGAAAACCAGAAACCGGGCGCTGACGCCGAGAGGAGACAGACGGATAGCGCGCGGCCCGAAACGCCGCGCGCGTGGCTCTAGAAGAGCCGCGAAAATGCGGCTTTTGCCACATTTTCGCGGCCGTCCCCTGACCCCTCGTTCCTCTAGTGCCTATAAATATCCCTGGGGTCTCCTTCAGAAAGATATGCAATGTTTTAGGATAGTTTTCATCTCTATTTTGTAGTTTAGGGTAGTTTAGGTTAGTGTTTTCTTCTTCCTCCTTTGTATTTTTCATTTCTTGTAGATCTTGTAATAGGGAGAGAGAGGTACATGTTGGGAAGTAAGAGTGCTTGTAATAGAAGGTGACAATTTATGAAAGGTGCTCTCTTAACTTTTCTTTATTTCCTTCTCTCTAATTCCTTCTCTCTAATTCCTTTTACATGTGTAGCTAATTTTTCTCTCATAGCAACTAACTACTAACCACTAACTAGTCTAACTTCTTAGTTGATAATCCACATGAATCTAATAGCCTCTACTTGGCCTTGCTCTTGCAAGAGCCATTGATGGCTCATGATGATGGATTCTAACACTCTAACATCTGAATCTTTAACAAGCTAACATTACTTTAATTCATACCTTCTCTTATTGGGTTTTGATGATTTAAGTGTAGCTTGCACTTGTTGGTTGAATTTGAATGTGAAAGTTAACATATGAGCCATGCTTTGTAAAGCTCTTGAACCAAGGACTAGTTATGACCAATGATACATGTGAGGCAACTATCACTATGAGGTTACCATGATGGTGGAGTCATTAGTAGTTAGTAGCCATGAGTTTTCTTTCTTTTTCACTTATTTTAGATATACAAACAAAAATCACAAAAACTATTTCTTTTATGTTTCTCACTTCTTTGTGTTTCACCGTACTTCTCTTTTCATTCTTTGTTTCCTTTTCTTTTCATTCTTTAAAACTTTGAAGAACCGTTAACATACACGTGAACATACCATGTAAGCTTCTATCGCCTCCCTTCCTTGTGGATTCGACTCGTTTTAGCCCCTATGCTATAGCGGAAGTATCGAGGAAGCCAAAGCACAAACACTTTAAATCTTAATTTCAAACCATACACTTTTTGTGCGCGATTTTCTCCCGATCACTTCAACAAAGGTGTTTTGGAGCTAACACATGTAGATTCAAGAGCTCGCATGTCAAGATCGCATCTAGCACTGGGTTGGAGTCAAGCTCGTTGGATCGTGTTTGGATCGAGTCGACTTGGAGAAGAAGTTCTATAAGAAGACTTCGGTTTGTATTTAGTTTACTTTGTTAAAGGGTGGAATATATTTTTGAATCTCAAGTTCACACACAGACACAAGTTCAATATATTTGGTTTTTAGTTTAACCGGTTTTGGATTCAAGTACACATATATCGGGTTTTGGATTTTAACCAGTTTTAGTTCTGCTGATCTGCTCGACACCCTTTTATATTTCTTATCATAGCTTTTTATTCTTGTTAAAATAATATGTTTTGAATTGCATTTCAAAGATAACTTTCATGGCTACATTTCTTATTTAATAATCAATTTCTGATTCAAATGTTAAGGTTGTCAAATATTGGGTTGAAATCTGTTATTGTTTTGAAAATAGTTTACTGTTTCTGATTTGACACCTTTCAGTATTTTATTGATAACTTTCTATTCAAAAATGATATTAAGTTGATTTAAGTTGCATTAAAAAGAATACTTAAGGATTTACAAATAAGTCCTATATACCTATTTCTGAATTCTCACGTTTTAGGCCTATAAACTGTGCTCAAAGTTGACCAACAATCTGCCAAATTGGTAGAATGGCTAATTTTCTGGAGGCTGATTTTTAACATGTTTTTAAAACGTGTTTTGTTAAATTTAAGAGTCCTGATAAAACTATTCTAAGTTTGCTCTTCCTGGGTCATTAGGGTTGAGTTCAACACAACAACAATAATTCCATTTGAAAATCAAGTTTTGGGTTTTAGGAGAAAGAGTTTTCAAGTTTCAGTTTTGTGTTTTGTTTTCAAAAATCTTCTTTAAGTTTTTAGTTCTAAAAAAATCTCTCTTATGATTTTACTCTCATTTACAAATTCTTGAGCTTCAAATTTATATTTTATTCTATAGGATTTTGTAAGAGAGTTTTCAAGAGAAAGTTTGTGGTCTTTTGATTACCCAGAGATTGTTCCATTGTCGTTACGCTACCTCTAGACTAGAGGAGTATATTGGGGAGTTATGTACTCCGAGTAGTTGTAATTCCTTTAGTGAAAAGTTCTAGTGGATTGGAAATTCTTCACGGTGGTGAAGGCAGGGACGTAGAGCGGTGGCTCGAACCTCGAAACAAATCTCTTTGTTTGCGATTGATTTACTTGTCTATCTTATCTACTTTATATTCATTCATTCATTATCGATCTATACTCCTACAACAAGATTGCATTGAGCACCTCAAACTCTTATCTGTAGGATCGTTGAGATAAGGACTAATTGCGGAATTATCTCTTGTTGGCAACAATAATCTAAAACACAACACAAGTCACCACAAACTAAACAAGAAAGATTAATCGTTAATAAATAAACAAATAACTTGCAATATGGAAAACAAATCTCAGAAATTGACAAACGCAAACAAAGAGATTTATCCTGGTTCGGTCCTTGTGACCTACATCCAGTCCCCAAGCCACCCGCTTGAGATTTTCCTTTATCCTTGATCTTGCCACCCAAAATCAATACAACATGTACACCACTTGTCGAATCCCCTTCTCCAAATGTGTACACCTTCTCTTCCACCAAGAGAACACCTTCTCTTCCACCAAGAAAGAGAACACCTTCTCTTCCACCAAGAGAATACCTTTTACCTTTGTACAACTGCCTCTTCAACCAAGAAGCCTCCCGTGTACAAATAAACACTTTGAGAATTACAATACTTTTCCTATAGCCTTGGTATAGATGTGTATGTGGACAAGGTTCAGTATAGGAAAGATGAACTTCAAAGAACTTCACTAATGGAATTGTCTTTTGGTGAAGAACAGAAGTTAGGAAATCAGTTTTCAGGTTTTTCTGGAATTTGGCTTTGGAAAACTGAATGAAAATCTTGTTTTTTCTTGACCTTTGGCCTTAGGAATAACTTCCCTATTTATAGCTGTAGACTAGGGTTAGTTAGGGTAGTTATAGGACCAATTCAGATGATATAGACGTTGGAAAACGTTGCCAAAAGGATCAGATAAAGAAAACTGTCCAACAGTCAGAAACTGCTTATAGTCGACTAGGGTTCTGAGTTAGTCGACTAGACTAGGCAAAATTTCCACTATTAGTCGACTAGGTTTAGCTAGTAGTCGACTAGGGATATGTCTGTTGGTAGAACAGGTTTCTGGATAACTACTTCAAGTCGACTGCAACTAACAAGATAGTCGACTTGACAAGGGATTAGTCGACTAGGGGACTTTGATTAGTCGACTAGAAAAGACTATTAGTCGACTATGTTTACTGCTGGTCGACTAATTTGACAAACAGAGAGTTGGGTCAATTTCTGGACACTTGACTAGTCGACTTGGGTTTCTGGTTAGTCGACTACAGTGTTTATTAGTCGACTATATTGGGACATCAAGTCGACTAACAGGACACTAAAGTGTTGGTTTGTATCAAGGCTTTTACATGCTATATCTTCTTTACAAACAACAACATCTCAACCCTCTTTGGCACAACTTGATCATGTCGGACTCTTGATTCGTCATGTGTAGAGCTCCAAATGAAATTGATCGTCACGAACGTCTTCATCGAAATAGGTTCCAACATTCTCCCCCTTTTTGATGGTGACGCTTCGTGTGTGCATGTCCTCCCTGATATCTTTTCCTCCCCCTGCAGAAAATATGTTATCTTTTCCTCCCCCTGCAGAAATGGGTTATAACAGATATATATAAAAATATTTTGTTCTCCCCCTGCAACAAATATATTAGTACATATATACGTAATTGATCTTTATCAATTTTTTATATGGTACCTGCAAGATAATCGTTAGTTGGTACCAAATATAAAAGATCATATCTAACCTTTAGGACTCCAAATCCATTTAGAATTTGGTTTCCACCTGTTAGTATATACATAATTGCAAGAATCACAAATATCATGAATATATGATGCAATATATGTATTTTTATCATGAAAACATAAATTTTTAGGAATCCATATAAACTTACTTTTCTTAGTCTTTCTTTTAACACAAGAACTATATGGATTATAACATGAAGATTTTGCAATATATCCAATACCATGATTATCATGTGACAAATTCTGAAAAGATAATAAAGCATTCAAATTTTCTTTTCCTTTATTAAACTTAGTCACAGTTTGCATAAGATCTTCATATTTCTTTTTGAAAACTAACATATCTTTATCTAGTATAGATATTCTATCATTCAAAGAGTTAGTTTCCATTTTCAGAAAAATGTTTTCTTTTATAAACTTCTCATTTTCAGATTTCAAAGATGATATGACATTTTCAGTTTCATCTTGTTGAGAATTTATAGAAGAACATTGTAATGCATAAACAGAATTTTCCTGTAAAAGTTTCTCATTTTCTTTTAACAAAAATCTGTTTTTCAGTTTTTCATTTTTCAAATCAAGAAATAATTCATTAAATGCATCAGATAGTTCAGAAAACGATACCTCTTCATCTTCTATGGCCATGTAACATAAGTTAACATGTTCAGTGGATTCTTCTTCATCGGAAGATGAGGAATCACTATGTTCTGAAGATGCTTCGTAGTTCTTCTTCTTTCTGAACTTCTTACTCTTGTACTTCTCTTTCTTCTTGAGCAAAGGGCAATCCATCTTCATATGTCCTGGTTTATCACAATTAAAACACTTGAATTTACCTTGTTTAAGAAATTTTCTGAACTTCTTTGAGAGCATTGCCATCTCCTCTTCGTCATCATTGTCCGTGTCGGAAGATGCATGGAAGGCGAGTTCTTTCTTCTTTGAACGGTGTTGTCGTTCTTGGTCCTTCTTCCTTTCTTCTAACTGCACTTCGTATGCCATTAGATTACCAATTAGGTTTTCTAATGTCATAGTTGAGAGATCATTCGCCTCTTCAATGGCGGTTGTCTTCTTCTCCCATTCTGGTGTAAGTGCACGAAGGATCTTTCGAACTCTTTCAACTTGGGTGTAGTCCTTTCCAAGGGATGCAAGTGTATTGGTAATGTCGGTGAATCTTGTAACCATTTCGGATATGGTTTCATTCTCCTTCATTTTGAATAACTCAAACCTGTGGACAAGAACAGAAATTTTAGACTCCTTAACTTTATTAGTGCCTTCGTGTGTTACCTGAAGAGTATGCCATATTTGATGTGCAGAAGTTGCTGTTGACACTCGGTTGAACTCTTCTTTGGTAAGGGCACAGAATAGAGCATTCATTGCTTTTGCGTCAAGGTTCGCGTTCTTCTTTTGATCTTCACTCCAAGCGTTGTAGTTGGTTGTAGGCTTGGTGTATGTTGCTTCTACGATGTTCCAAAGGTCGTAGTTGAGTGACTACAAGTAGATCTTCATTCTACACTTCCAATAGTTGTAGTTGGTTCCGTCAAATAACGGTGGACGCTGTGTAGAATGTCCTTCCTTGTATTGGGATGATGAGAACTCCGTTGCCATCCTTGTTGTTGACTTGTATCTGCCCTGATATCAAATGTAGGATCAGAGCGTGTACTTCGGTTGATGAAGTAGGAATGTAGATGCCGGTTGATGACCCTTGCTCTGATACCAATTGTAGGATCGTTGAGATAAGGACTAATTGCGGAATTATCTCTTGTTGGCAACAATAATCTAAAACACAACACAAGTCACCACAAACTAAACAAGAAAGATTAATCGTTAATAAATGAACAAATAACTTGCAATAAGGAAAACAAATCTCAGAAATTGACAAACGCAAACAAAGAGATTTATCCTGGTTCGGTCCTTGTGACCTACATCCAGTCCCCAAGCCACCCGCTTGAGATTTTCCTTTATCCTTGATCTTGCCACCCAAAATCAATACAACATGTACACCACTTGTCGAATCCCCTTCTCCAAATGTGTACACCTTCTCTTCCACCAAGAGAACACCTTCTCTTCCACCAAGAAAGAGAACACCTTCTCTTCCACCAAGAGAATACCTTTTACTTTTGTACAACTGCCTCTTCAACCAAGAAGCCTCCCGTGTACAAATAAACACTTTGAGAATTACAATACTTTTCCTATAGCCTTGGTACAGATGTGTATGTGGACAAGGTTCAGTATAGGAAAGATGAACTTCAGAGAACTTCACTAATGGAATTGTCTTTTGGTGAAGAACAGAAGTTAGGAAATCAGTTTTCAGGTTTTTCTGGAATTTGGCTTTGGAAAACTGAATGAAAATCTTATTTTTTCTTGACCTTTGGCCTTAGGAATAACTTCCCTATTTATAGCTGTAGACTAGGGTTAGTTAGGGTAGTTATAGGACCAATTCAGATGATATAGACGTTGGAAAACGTTACCAAAAGGATCAGATAAAGAAAACTGTCCAACAGTCAGAAACTGCTTATAGTCGACTAGGGTTCTGAGTTAGTCGACTAGACTAGGCAAAATTTTCACTATTAGTCGACTAGGTTTAGCTAGTAGTCGACTAGGGATATGTCTGTTGGCAGAACAGGTTTCTGGATAACTACTTCAAGTCGACTGCAACTAACAAGATAGTCGACTTGACAAGGGATTAGTCGACTAGGGGACTTTGATTAGTCGACTAGAAAGGACTATTAGTCGACTATGTTTACTGCTGGTCGACTAATTTGACAAACAGAGAGTTGGGTCAATTTCTGGACACTTGACTAGTCGACTTGGGTTTCTGGTTAGTCGACTACAGTGTTTATTAGTCGACTATATTGGGACATCAAGTCGACTAACAGGACACTAAAGTGTTGGTTTGTATCAAGGCTTTTACATGCTATATCTTCTTTACAAACAACAACATCTCAACCCTCTTTGGCACAACTTGATCATGTCGGACTCTTGATTCGTCATGTGTAGAGCTCCAAATGAAATTGATCGTCACGAACGTCTTCATCGAAATAGGTTCCAACATTATCTAGAGGAATCACGAGGAAGAAGTTCAGAACCTTTCATGCGGTATACGACTTCTAATCTTACTTTGAGTGATCGTTTGCATCATCTTATTTTTATTTTGCATTGAATATTGATTTGATTAGCCTTACACCTATTCACCCCCCTCTAGGTGTAATTTCAACCTTGTGAATGAGAGTATTGGTCGGTACTTTTGGCATTATACATGATTCAGTTCAGGCCTACTACAATAGTCAGTGCGATACGTCTCGCTAAGAATCACAGGTATTACAAGCGAACAAAGCACATTAATGTGAGGTATCACATGAGACATCACTGGGTTGTAGTAGACAAGATTATTGACTTGATGAAGATCAATACGAAGAAGAATTCGGCATACATGATATACCGTCCCTGTAGAGAAGTTCAGAGCATCCCTAAACTTCATCAATGTTCTCCAAAGGTAAGGTGGAGAATGGGCTCTTGGGAGGGAGACGTGTGAAGTCACAAAAGGGGGTGGAGGCTTATTGATGGTGTGGATGCCAATTTCTACAAGGGACTCATGGCATGTGAGTCAAGGTGGAGATTGTTGATATTTTGGGTGCCTCATATCCATTGGAGAAGACTACGCAATAAGGTGAAGAAGATTTCAGAAGATTCAGCAGCGTTCACAGACATGTATAAGCTCAAGCTACCTACAGTAGTAGATGGCTGTCGATAGCGAGCCAAAGCAGTCGACATGCGATCGATCACAGGCCAACACTCAGTCTGTCGACATGCCGCCAAGACCTATCGATAGTTAACATGTCTCAGTATGTTAACAATTGACACACATATCGACAGGTGATCGAATGTAGGCCCAATATAGACTCAGGTCATCTCTGTCTGTCGACATGCATCCAAGACCTATTGACAACTACGGAAATTTTCATATTACGAGTTATTTTCTGATTGAGATTTTAAAGAGGTTTCTGAATCTCTTCTTCTAGAGGACTAGTTGATTGGATGGCTAGGATGGTTTTGCTGAAGATTTGAAAGGTCTTTATTCTAGATGTTTATAAAATTTATAGGGTTGTGAGTTTTATGCATTATGCTCAAGAGAGAGATTTACATCTTGTATTAAGACTTTGAGAGATCCTAGAGAGAGATCCTTAAAAACTCTTGCATTGCTTCTCAGGTTAATAAGATTTTCTGCCTCTTCCTCAAATCTTGTGTTTCTTGATTTATGTTCTTCCTCTTATGGTGATCAGGATATATTGCTTGCTACAGTAAATTTCTCGATGCTTTCACAGTTACTCTTATTGTTTGGTGGTGTCTATAACAACATATAAGATGAGGCTTTCTATTGGCCTTTAAAGTTGCATAGGGGTTTCTACATGCCCTAGAGTATCATGCAGTGAATTTTAATAATTGTTCGAGTTTGATTTTTTGAAGTGGTGAAGATTCAATTAAACCAAGATTCTATTGGGCACTCCTGGTGAAGAGCAAGCCAACTCGAGGTACCAAACTAAGCGGTTTATGTTCAGGTGATGACGAGGTACTGGAACAAAATGAGTAGGCTCAGGGTGAAGTCGAGGTGGTAGAGCAAAGGGATGTCGATTTGAGGTATAGACAAAGGAGGTTTCATTTAAGATGAGCCACAACATACAATAAAGTAGTTGGAAGATTTTGAGTCAATGTGGAGATTTATCCGATTGAATCCAAATCAAATTTGACTCCAGGTTCCAATTGAGCTCCTTTTGTATTTCCTTTTTCTAGATTAAATAGGAGTCAAAATTCTTTAAGACTACATGAGGGCTAGAATTTCATGAGAAAATTCTATAAATAGAGTTGAAAGCTAGTTTTGTGGTTTGGGTGGATGGATTAAAAGGGTTTGCCTTCTATTGTGGGAGATTGGGAGAAAATGAGAGGTGTGGTGAGAGAATCTTATAATCTCATTTTTTTATTATAGTGAATCTATGAGCTATGACTCCCGAGATGTAGATTGAGGAGTCGAACTACGCAAAAATCAACATGCTTTCTCTTCTTTGTATTATTTATGTTTCAAATATATAAATGTATAGTGGAATGTGATTTGATAAAATGGATGATTTGAGCTCCAAAATGAAAGGAACGGGAATCAATACTGACTTGAAAATATGACTCAAATCATTTAGGTTCGAGAATCAGTTTTTCTTTAAGAGTTGGGTCCTAATCAAAGCATTGAAGTTCACATTCATTTTCCATCATATAATTGACTATCCCAAATTGGTGGTTCATGTTTTAGATTTATAGGTACGAGAATCAGTATTGGCTCGGGAATTGAGTCCAAATCGGGTAAGGATAATGGACTCAATATAGATTCAAAAACTGGAACTAAATTACAAAGTTGGGGATCGGGTCATATTCATATTCAAGTTCAATTTCATTGAAGTGATAACTCGTCAATTTGTCAAATATTGAGTATTAGTCAAGTTCAAGATTGTGTGAAGAAACTGAATCTTGGTTTTCAAAACAATATGACTCTTGGTCAGATTAATAGGATCAGAGATATCAGAATTGGTCAATAATTGATAAGGTAGGGTTCCTCATTCCTATAAATATGGGCCACTTGACTAATTTGCTTCTAACCTATCGATAGACTGGGCAAAAGGCTTTTTGCGTTAAATCATATATTCCATACTCTTTTCAAAGTCACCAGGTTCTTCTTGTTATGGTGGGACTTGAAAAATTGAGTGTGGATCTTGGATTTGAAAATTTTATAGGATCATTGAGTCAGTCAAGTTTTGGAATTGTCGTATGGACTCAAGCAAGGCTTCTGAACTCTTTTCTAACTCAGATTTTCTTCAAATGGTTGTTCTAGATATGGAGTATATGAAACTGAATGTTAGTAAGGTAGTTGATCGTATGACTCGGGGTAATGTATCCCCACTGACTCAGTGAAAAGTGGTGATGATTATTCCAATCTTGTTCATAATATTGGGGTTGAGGAATATGTTGATTCAGATAAAATCAATCTGGCATACTTGGTTAGTTAAAATTATGTAATATCGGGTTAGTGATATCTGAAAAACAAGTCGGCGTGACATATGAGTTAACGATCACACCCTCACACTTATATTTTACTCGTCCTCAAGTAAAACAAAACAAAAATAAAATATAGTTAACCTAATCCAACTCACTTTCATAGGAATCACGATTTCACTTAGCACATGTAACAAGTCATTAAATCTTAAGTTACTCCTAGATAACGAGTTTTGTCTCGTGAGGGTTCAGTGAATTATACCCACAAAATCTATAAAAGAAAGAAAATAAAGTGTTTGTATTTTGAAAGATGCATTTTGAAATAGAAAATATTTGAAGTATTCTTGCAAGAATTGAGCAATCAATAAGTTTTTAGGATTACCAAACTATTCATTCCTAAACTTAGTCTCTATTCAAGAACTTATTATTAATTAAGGGAAGGAGTCAAAATGTATTTCTCATCTAATCTATTATTTTACCATAAGTCATATGCACCTTCTTGACTATGAATATTTGACTAAGGATTCTTCAACTTTAATATGCCTTATTTTTACATATTTTGGTAATAATATCTCTTAGTTTTATTAGGCTTTCTAATTCACTCATATAATGAGCCTTTAGTCGGTAACTCCCAAATCAGATGGTTATAGGGCACCAGGTGAGAAAACACCCCCAAGGACTTTAGGACTCGAGCAAATAAGGCCACAAAAGTAAGAATTTTTATTGATTATAGGACTACTTTTAGGCATGAATACTTATGCTTTATGTACAAATACCCAACTTAATCAGAGGATATTTTAATAATATATATATATATATATATATTATATATATATAATATATTATATATATTATATATATATTTATAAGACCTAAGAATATTTGTTTTGAATCCTAAGTGTACAAATGTATAAATAATGCATATTTTATCAAGGTAAAAATCAAGACTAAATCGCTTTTTTGATTTTTCTTCCTAAACCTAAAATTCAAACAAATAATTTTATTTTGACCAAGTATAAGAAATCTAATTATGATTATCCTATTCCTTAAAATTAACTTAATTTCTTATAAAAATAGGTCAAAAAATTATTTCTCATTTCAAGAAGTTTTTAAAAGAAAAAGAATTTTTTATATATATAAAAAAAGAAAAACCTATGTTAGAACCCCCACACACTTATCTTATGCATTATCCTCAATGTATGAATGAATGTATATATGCATGAAAAAGAAGAAAGGAAAGGAAAATGTTACTTTAAGGTGGTGGTTCCGGTGGTAACCGGATTGGGGCAAGCGTTGATGCCCAATCTAAATAATGTGGAGTTTTAAGAAACCTACATTTGATGACCTCTTTTCTATTTACATTGTTATTATCCCCAATTTGATCAGGATCATGCAAGATCCTAACATGAAAATCATCCGGTTATATAACCAATCTTGGAATTTCATCTCAGAATCATAATGGTCTATACCTTGGTCAAATAAAGGAATGTGATTCGATGGAATAGATGATTTGGGCTCTAGAATAAATATACCTTGGTCTAATAAAGGAATGCGATTCGATGAAATAGATGATTTGGGCTCCAGAATAAAAGGAATGGGAACCAATACTGACTCAAGAATGTGACTTAAATCAAGTTTAGGCTCTAAAATTGATTTTGGTTCAAGAGTTGGGTCCAAATCAAAAAATTGAAGTTCACATTCATTTCCTGACAATAGAATGTGACTTTCAAAAATAGATGGTTCAATTTCAAGATCTATGAGTACAGGATGCAATGTTGGCTCGAGAATTAGTCCAAATCGGGTAAGGATACCAGAGTCAACATAGATTCGAAAATTAAAGCTGAATCACAAAGTTGGGGATTGGGATCATATTCACAATCAGATTCAATTTCTTTAAAGTGAAAACTTGCTAATTTGTCCATGGTTTGTGATTGGTCAAGTTCAGATGTTGTAATGGAATTGAATCTTTATTAAAGTTATTTCCAAAACACCATGATTCTAGGTTCCTACCAATATGGGTAGAAAAATCGAGAATGGTCAAAAATTGAGTAGGGAGAGTTTTCTCATTCCTATCATTTATTATGTTGACCAAATGACTTGTTTGTGCATCTAGTCTATTGATGGACTGGGTAAAAAAAAGTCGTTTTGAATCATGTCTTGCATACTCTTTTCTAAGTCAATAAATTTTTCTTGTTGTGGTTAGACTTAGAAAATGTAGTAAGGATCTTAGATTTAAAAACTTTGTGAGAGCAGTGAGTCCGCCAAGTTTTGAAATTGATGTGTGGCCTAATGTAAGGCATCTGTACTCTCATCTAAGTTAGTTTTTTCTTCTATTGATTGATCTTGATATACAAAGTTGAATGTTGGTAAGGCAGTTGATAATATGACTCGGGGGAGGTGTATCACCACTGACTTGGTGAAGAGTGGAGATGATGATTCCAATTTTGTTCATTATATTGGGACGGGGCATATGTTTATTCGGATAAAACCAATCTGTCATATTTAGTGGGTTAAAGTTATGCAATGCCGGGTTGGCGGTATCCGAGTCAAAAGAGGTCAGGGTGAAATATGAATTCATACTATTATGGAGAAAATTATTGTGATCATTCATTTCACATAAAAAGCGAATCAAATTAAAACAAAATAAACTAACAAACAAAAAAAATGAAAAATCAAGCCTATGTTAGGGTAGACCTTAGACCTGATAACTCCTAACGAGTTAACTGTCCAGGAGAGGTATATTGCAGCAGTCCGACCACAGGTTAATCGGTCAGGTTGGGACAAAAAGCAGTGAGAGATATCCGTGCAGAGCAACGTGCCTTAATTACGCCAAACTACAGACTTTTGAGAATTTTATCTCTTAATCCCCAACCTTAGACACCGATTTGGCCTGAGTCACAATCTAACTTCCTCCCGAGGTCAATCTCCTATTGAGCCCGAGATGTCCCTAGGGCCAAATTCTGTTAGCCCAAAGGCCCATCATTCTAGTTTTGATGATGATTAACTCACATAGTTATAGTACTAATTATCTTGTGTCTATATAGTTTCAGTTATTGATCAAGATATTAGTAGGTGCTTAACTTCAACAAAAGAGTTTTGGAGCTAACACATGTTGATTCAAGACTCGAATGGAGTCAAGCTCTTTGATCGTGTTTGGATCGAGTCAGCTTGGAGAAGGAAATCTACAAGAAGACTTCGGTTTGTGTTTAGTTAAGTTGTGTTTAGATCTTGTTTAAAGATAGACTAGTGTTGATATGCTCAAGTTCACACACACACACACAAAAGTTCAATATATTTGGTTTTTGGTTTAACCGGTTTTGGATTTCAAATACATACACACACACATATATGATTTTCATGAATAAATAGAATCAAAACAAGTTTACATGGTTTAATGTATATTAAATTTTTATACTTCATATATTTAGAAAAACTTATTTTGATGATTCTATTACATGTATTTAGAGTTTTGTAATTAACAAAACTTATTTTGGATTTCATGTCAAAAACATAGATATATCATTTATATGTGTATGGGATTCTATTCACACACTCTATGCTTCAAATGTATTTTAATATCATATTTTTGTATTTATACAAATTGAGAAAAATCGGATTTCCATTTTAAAGTTTGGTTTTCGAAAAATACCGATTTTGTGTTAAAGCTAAATTTCTATATCACAAAAAAAGTTCAAATAGTTTGTAATTTGTGTTGATTTTTAGTTACATATATTTTTTCTTCAAATATTTATAAGAACTGATTTTTATGGGATTTATAAGATTTTATGGGATTTTTTAGGAGTTAAAATGACTAAGTTTCAAGTCCTCTAATCCCAGCCAGAGACTGTTGGAGCTCGACCGGACGGTCGACCGGACCAGAGGTCGGTTGATCGGTCGGTCGACCGATGTGCACAATAACATGCACAAGGCCAGCCTAGAAGGCCGGTCAATCGGGCGATTGATCGGCAAAAAGCAAGTACAAGAATATGTAAAAAGAGTGTGGGTTGATGTTACTGCTTTTGCGATTCTTCCGTAGTAGTGAAGTGGCTATACGGGTCGTATCCACAAGGAGGGAGAGCGATGGAAGCTTGATGCGGCTTCAAAGTTCAAGAAGAAAGAAAGTTCTTGTTTTCAAATAAAGAATTGAAAAGTGATAACAAGTTGTTTTTAAGAATTGTTGGAAAATGTGTTGGTGATTTGTAAAAGTGATTTTTTTCTTAGTTGTAAAAATGCATGGCTAACTTTCTACTAAGTGCTCCCACTAATTTCTAACTTTTGGAAGATAGCCTCACGATGGATCATAGGCGAACACAACCCTTTGCATTGGAACTATTCACTTGAAAATCGAGTGAAAGTTCATCCTAAAACTTAGCTTTACACGGCAAAAACTCGGACATTCCCTTATCAAGATCCAATAGAAGGCGAGAATAAGGGAAGACACGAGTGCACTAGCGGTATTGGCAAAGTTAAAAGGAATCTCTAACTTACAATAACAAGTAAAGTACACAACCCATAGATCATCAAAAACTCATTAAGTATGAAGTATAAGAAAGTAAATACTTGTAGGTAAATTAGAGTTAGAACCCTCGTCTTAAGATGCCATAGCTCTTGTTTGCATAAGGCTTGTTTGACACTATTGACTCATGTGGGTTATCAATCAAGTGTTAGAAATTAGTGGGTTAGTAGTTAGTTAGCCATGCTAATGAAAAGTTAGTTAGCCATAAAAGTAAAAGAAACAACAAAGGAAAAGAAGTGGGAAGAGGGAATTGCACTATAAGAAAACAAAAGAAAAGAAAAGTTAAAGAAAGAGAAAGTTACACTACAACAAAGTAAAAGAAAAGAGGTGAAGAAGAAAGAAGTTACACTACAACAAGGAAGTAAAAGTAATTGGCAAAGACAAGTAGATGGAAAGAAGGAAGAGAAATAGTACTTATATTATCTTGTCACTCTTCAAATACAACACTTTACACACTCTCTCTTTCACTCTAATGGCTAAAACTAAAACTAGAAGAAGCAAACTAAAGCAACTACAATTCCTAGCAACAAAACACAAAAATACAACTCTATTCTCTGGATCTGCTAAAACTGAAGACCCCAGGGGGTATTTATAGGCACCAGGGAAAGGGGGCCATGTGGGAAGCACGTGGCCCAAAGCGCAAGTGCGTGCGCGCCCAAAGGGCCACGAAAACGCGGCCAGGGCCGCGTTTCCGCGGCCTAGGCAGGGCGGCGCGCGCCCAGTTTTGGGCAGTGCGTCGCCCAGTCTATTGTCTGACTCCTGGATGTCTTGGATTCGTGATTTTATACCCTGGGCTGACAAAATCTTCAATCTAAAGTCAATGGCTACTTGGTAGGCTTTTAATCACCAATTAAATGATGATTTAGGTCTTCTTCTTCATTTGCACACCATGGACCTAGGATCAAGCAAGTAAGATTTTATTAGCAGAATTTTATATGAAATAAATATGAGAATGTGATGAAAATTATGCAAAATTAGAGACTAATCACAACCCCACACTAATCTTTTTGCTCGTCCCGAACAAAACAAAAATAAGAAGATTATTATACCATTTTCGCAGGTGATGCGATTGCACTGAGCATGTGCAACAAGCCTTTAAACCTCTAGGTTTCCCCTAGAGGAGGAGTGTTGTCTCCTGAGGGTTTTCAGCGGATTGCACCCACAAAATTCAGTAAATAAAGAAAAGAAGTTAGTTATTAGAAAGAATTTCTCTCTCTCTCTCTTTTTATGAAAAAGAACTTTCAATTATCTAAGTAAAAATGACCGAATGATGTAAGAATTAGGTTTAACCCTCATAAGTCCTCTTATACTTTAGCCTTCATAAAAGAAGAAACGATGGTTTTTCTTTAATTTAGAAAGGATCTTGTACTTCTAACTCATTCTTTTATTTTGCTTTAGATGGATATGCATAATGTGTAAGTGTGATGTGCTTGTGATTTTTCAACTCAACTTTGAATATCATTTAATTTTATTAATATTACTTATTATTCTTGGTTCCATTAGGCTTTCTACTTCACTTATGTAACACATATCAAACCGACGACTCTCAAACCAGATGGTCTTAGGGCACCAGATGGAAAAACACCCTTCAGGTCAAATATGCAAGTGGAGTAGGCTACGAAATCAAGATTTATTTATACATTATTGTATATAGAATTTTTTTTTGGCGTGAGTAATCATGCTTCATGAGGCACAATTATCCAGCTTTCTTTTTTTTCTCTCTTTTTTTTTTTTCAGAGTTGTGTCTCTAAATCCAAACATGTGTGTGTGGGTTATGCATATTCTACTAAGGCTAAATAAACGGTATGAGTTATTTTCCTTATCCCTTCTAACTTTTTAGTCAAACCAATCTTTCTTATTTATTTAGGTAAAAATAAAGATTCATTAATAAGGTTCCCGCAATTCCTACAATCTTTTGGTATTTTTATAAAGAGCATGAAATTTCTTTTCAATCTAAAATTTTCTCTTTCTTTTTTAATTTTTTTTGAAAGAAAAAGAAAGAATAAAAGAAAAAAGAAAAAGTGTTAGCACCCCCCCACACCTATCTAATGCATTGTCCTCAATGAATGCATATGGAAATGCAAATGCAATAAATAGGGGGAAGAAATGATGTCACCGTCTTCGTGGACTCGGGCCGGCCAAGTGCGAATAGGCTAAAGAAATGTCAAAAGAATGTAGAAGGGGTAAGCATATAAACAATTTTTTTTCTTTTTTCTTTTTCTTTTTTTTATTTGTTGTGGTTAGGTGTATGACGGGGCAAAAAGAGTCAGCACAGTATTATCCGGAGTCATAGGCTCATTGGTCAAGAAGGGCTTCAATCTTTACCCATTCACTTTGAATTCCGTATTGTTCTTAGGGTCCGTAATAAGCACAACACCGTATGGGAAAACAATGCGCACAATGAACGGTTCCAACCAACGAGTTTTCAGCTTCCCTGTGAAAATATGAAGCCTAGAGTTATACAGCAGAACCCTATCTCCCAGTGCAAAGTTTTTCTGGGTTATGATTTGGTCATGAAAAAGTTTAGTCCTGCTCTTGGTAATTCGGGCATTCTCATAGGCTTCATTCCGTATCTCCTCTAATTCTGAAATCTGCAGTCTTCTAAGTTCACCGGCCTTGGTCAGATCAAAGTTGAGTTGCTTAATTGCCCAGAGGGCCCGGTGTTCTAACTCTACTGGCAGATGACAGGCTTTTCCAAACAGATTCTATAAGGAGTCATCCCCAGAACTGTCTTAAAAGCAGTGCGATAAGCCCACAATGCATCATTGAGCTTAACCGACCAATCCTTTCGGTTTTGTCCGATAGTCTTTTCCAGAATGAGCTTGATCTGTCAGTTGGTGACTTCGACCTGCCCATTTGTCTGGGGATGATACAGAGTAGATAACTTGTGATTGATGGAATATTTTCACATCAGAGCTTCAAAAACTCTGTTGCAGAAATGTGATCCATTATCACTAATTATCGCTCTACGGGTGCCAAATCGGGAGAAGATGTTCTCTTTAAGAAATTTGACAACCACTTTGTTGTCATTCGTCTTAGTTGGCAAAGCTTCTACCCACTTAGAGACATAATCTACAGCAACCAAAATGAACTGGTTGCCGAAGGAATTGGGGAATGACCCCATGAAATCGATACCCCATACATCAAAAATTTCAACTTCAAGGATCGGGTTTTGGGGCATCATGTCTCTTCTTGAAATTTTCCCAATTTTCTGACAATTTGCGCATGACTTGCAAAAATGATATGAGTCTTTGAACAAAGTGGGCCAGTAGAACCCACTTTGTAGAACCTTCTCTGCAGTCTTGTGGGGACCGAAGTGTCCTTCGCATGCAAGGTCATGGCAAAAGCTGAGCACACTCCTCTGGTATGCATCGTCTAATAATTTGGTCGGGACAATACTTAAAAGATACGGTTCTTCCCAGAAGAAGTACCGTACTTGGACAAAGAAGCGGTATTGGTCTTGCTTTGTCCAGTCAGCGGGTAATTGTCTCGTGACCAGGTAATTAACAATGTCCGCATACCAGGGTTCCTTCAGAATGGCTAGGATGTGCTCGTCTGGGAAATCCTCGTTGATCGGAGCTTGGATGGTTGGTGCATTCAGAATTCGTGAGAGATGATCAGCGACCACATTTTCTATACCTCGTCTATCCCGGATTTCTAAGTCAAATTCTTGAAGCAAAAGGATCCACCGAATTAGTCGAGCTTTTGCTTCCTTTTTGGTCATGAGGTATTTCAGAGCCGAGTGATCCATAAAAATCACCGTCTTCGAACCTAACAAGTAAGGCCGAAACCTTTCTAACGCAAAGACAACAGCCAAGAATTCCTTCTCAGTCGTTATATAGTTCTGTTGGGCGTCATTCAAGTGAAAGTTCACCTAGAGGGGGGGTGAATAGGTGATGGCTAATCTAATGGTCACTTAATGCCAAATAATGCGGAAGCTAAAAGCAATTATGACCTAAACAAACTATTTAAACTAAACACTACGTATAACACAAGAGTGTAGCCGAATTCCCTGTGAAGGGCTCTGGACTAACTCCTCTAGATTCCCCTTGAATGGGTTGAGGTGCCGCGTTGGCTCTCTTGGTTAAATACAAGTGTTAGCAAACAACCCAAGCAAGTATATCAATATAGCACACAATGTATATCAAGCATGAAAAGATAAACACAATATAAGCATACAAGATATAGACAAGAGATAGAGAGAGAGAGAGTGAGCAATCGCAAACACAAGGGATTTGTTTCGAGGTTCGAGCACACTTGCTCTACATCCCCGCCTTCGACACACGAAGGATTTCCACTATAATCGATCCCAATGGATCACCCAGTGCCGCAACACCTACAAGCTCTCGGACTCTCTAGTCCGTACACACCGCAAGCCCACCGGCTCTCCGAGGCCGCACCTCAAACAAGAAGTTCGCTCCCGAACCCGAAACACCGAGTCCACACTAGGACCCGAAACAAATGCGAACACACACGTCCGCCTTCACAAGGAAACAAATGAAGTCTTTGGTGATCACAACACTTTGATCACCTAAAAACTATCTCACTACAACACTCCTATAAGATGAATAGCAATGGATAGCTCAAGTGTTTGTGTGAGAAAAACAAGGAAGAGAATGGTGGAGGAAAACTCAAAGAATCTCTTTTAAATACACTCTTTATAAACTTTCCTTTTTGATAGGAAATATTTGCTCTCAAATTTGTGAAGAAAAACCTCTGAAAAGAGTAGGAAAAACTGGCTCTAAAACTTCTCCAAAATCTTGGTTAAAACAATGGCCAAACCTCCAAATTTATAGGCTATCAAAAACTAGCTGTTGGGGTCTGTCAGACCTGTCGGTCGACTGCCAATGGTCAAGAATCCGACCGTTGGAGCCTACGGTCGACCGCCCGGTCGACCCAAAGAACAGAGAGCACTGCTCTCAGTTCCGGTCGACTGGGTCGGCAGACCGGCCATCTGCCAGGTCAAGGCGTGCACGTCGTGCACGTCGGTTGACCGAGCCGGTCAACCGACTTCAGCCCTAGTCGACTTGGTCGGTCGACTAGTCGACTTGCTGAAGCCTGAAACTGAAAAACTGGGATTTAAAACTTGGTCTTTTTGATTGAAATAAAATCCCATAAAATACTTAAAAATCTATAAAAATAGTTTTACCAATATTCTTTGATAAACAAACATGCTTGCACAAAATCAAGACATGTTATAAATGATTTGGACTATTTTTATAATATGAAAATATTGGCTCAATTGAAAACTTGTATTTTTCAAAACTTGTTTTCCAAACTTCTTCATGATACAAAAATAAGATATTTTGAATTCATTAAAGCATAGTGTGTATGGATATGATCCACTACACAATTAAGATGAAATATCTATGTTTTTGGCATTAAGCTCTAAATATGGTTTTGGATTAAAACATGTATATAAGAAATTCCAAAAACCAAAGTATTTTTCCAAAGTAAAATTCTTTCCTAAAAACTAAAAATCTTTTATGAAAACATATCTATCAAGAGTGTGTGTGTAAATGTACTTGAGCAATCCACCAACTACTCTATCCTTACATTTTATCTAAAGACAAAAATCTTATACCTAGACACAAGTCTTCATCTTCTTGAAGTCTTCACTTGAAGCCTTCTCATCTTCTTGACTTGGTCCAAACACGATCCATAAAGCTAGACTCCTCTTGAGTACTTGATGTGGTCTTGATGCACAAGCTCTTGAATCAAACCGTGCTAGCTCCAAAACTTGACTTCAAATCCTTTATTGAAGCTATGCACCTACTATGATCTTGATCATAAATCTGTCACTAATTAAACACAAGATCATTAGTACAATAACTACATGAGTTGATCATCATCAAAACTAGAGTGATGGGCCTTTGGGCCAACAATCTCCCCTTTTTGATGATGACAAAACTCATGAAGTTATATATGCATGGATTAAAGTAAAGCTCCAAAGAAGCTCCCCCTTAACTCGTGCATAACACATAAACAAATAGATATGCAATGAGGCACATAAACATGTATGAAAATGTAGGAGTAAACATGCTAATCAAGCATAAAACAAAAACACAAAATCTTTTTCTCCTATTTGCAAAACAAAACATATATGCATAAACACAAATCTTAATCCCCCTTAAGCAAGGAAAACAAATACTTCTCCCCCTTAAGTAAGGAAAACATGCATATATCTCAAATACTTCTCCCCCTTTTTGTTAATCATCAACAAAGGGGTTAAAGTAAAAACAAAATCATCAAATCTTTCTCCCCCTTTTTGTCATAAACAAAGAGATCAATAAGGGGCCAAATAAACATATCAATAAAAGGTTATATGCGATATACATTCATGAAGAGGAAGACGGTTAAGTAACTTTCTTACACATATACATTACATGAAAGAGGGATGACAAGCCCTAATTTACATAACGTATAATATGTAATGCGTAAGAGGAGATGTGAAGCTCCCCCTACACACGTGTACCACATAAAGAAGAGTTGTCAAGCTCCTCAATATATAATACACTCAACATGAATCTATATGTAGAAGAGATGTTAAGCTCTCCTTGCATATAGGCAATACAACTCAAATTTTTTTTTTAATTTTTCTTAATCAAAATTTTTTTATTTTTTAAAAGGTATCAGAGCTTTTGTAAAACAAACAAATTTTAAGATACCAAAATGAAAATAATCATTATTGTAAATCATATTGATACCAATTGAAATTTAACAAATATGAAGTTGAAACATATTGATACCAATAGTAAACATAATGATCAAAAATTTTTATTTTCATCATAAACTTTGTGCTTTTAAAAAATATGAACCAATTGAAAGTTAAGCACATGAAATCATATATACGTATGAAATGAGTATACCAATTGACATTGATACATACATATATAAGAAAACAAAATATGAGTATATAAAAAAAATTATCAATTTAGATACCAATTGAAAAGATCCAATGATACCAATTGAAATGACAATGTAAATCAAGTATATAACTCATAACTTATGCCTCCCAACCAAGTTCAAGATTAAAATGTTTTTCTCATAAAGCATACATGAACATGATCTCCCATCCATCCTCCCATTAAGGGTAGAGTTTTCAAAAATAGATTTGAAAATATTTTAGCATGAAAATCACTACCAAATGAAGAACAATAACTAGTTAAAATAATTTTTGAAAAACTAGTTAAAGATCTTTCAAAATATGAAATCAAAGCATATGTATTTCATGAATCATACCAATATAAGAATTGACACTCGATCTATGAAGCTCAAAATATGTTCATGAATCAAAGTCATGACAAAAGAAATAAAGTGTGAGTGTTCAAAAGTCATGTAAATAGCATTTTCATGAAAATAGACAATGAAGCTCAAAAAGTGTGAGTATCATTTTTTTTTATTTTTATCAAACAAACATGAAAATTCATTTTTCATTAAAACAAAACACACTTCTAGGTATATGTATGATTTATCCAATCCTAACAATACACATACATATCCCAAACATAAAAGAGTCTATTAATAGTGTTTGCATTAAAGCAAGAGACTCACGGGTATACATGTATATTTATTAGATTTGAATTAAAAATACATATACATGAAGTAAAATCATAAAATTTGGCAAAGCATGTATAAATGAGAATCATCAAAACTAGTCTATACATGTGCATATAGTGGGTACAAATGAGCATGAAGTGCAAACGTATATAAGTCAATTTGTTTCTCACTATTTGTACATGTATAAATCCATGTTTTAATAAAACTACATCTAAGCATGTTTTTACCACATGAAGCACATAAAACAAATAAAGCATGATCATGTTAAAAATATCATGAATGAGCAAGCATGAACATAAATAAAATGGGAGTTTAGAGATTGTTACCAACTCCAAAGCTCCAATCATGGTGGTTGTCCCACCAAAAACTCCTTGATAGCGATGCATCAATAAGTGTGTCCATCATATCCATTTGCATCCACCATCAAGACACCATTTCTCTCACGTCGTGTGAGAGCCCTCACCTACATCAAAAACACACGGTGGGAGTTTTGGTACCCATTTTCTTTTGGGTCCTTGGGGGTTAGCTTTGTAAGGCACCCAAATAATTTTATTAGCAAAATTTAAAACATGCAACTTGTCATAACAAAATTTTGCTAAATGGCCTTTGCGGCCACAATGTGTACATGTGTACACCTTAGAATGCTTATGTGAATGTGTATGATCGTGACGTGCAACATAAGCAAATGCATGATGATATTGTGCATGAATGTGTGGAGTTTGTTTCTTTGAAAACATTGACTCCAACCTAGAATGATTAAATGCACAAGAGCTCAAAGTTGAGCTCAAACTATCAATTTTCTTTTTCAAAAAATTAACTTCATACTGATCAATAGAAGTGGTGGCATGTAAAGCATGATCAAAAATCCTTTTCTTTTTAGAAACCTTTTCTTTTTCTTTTTCTTTTTCAAAAATTTTTCTTTTCAAAGAGTTGTTTTCTTGAAAAACAATTTCCATTTGTTTTTCCACCAAAATCATTTCATTTTTCAAAATCATATTTCCTTCACATAAATCATTCAATTTAGACATTAAGGAAATATTTTCATTTTTCAAATCATCCTTTTCTTTTTCAATGCATGCAACCTTATTTCTAAATGAATCATTTTCTTTTAGCATGCAATCAAAATTCTTTTTCAAAATTTTATTTTCTTTCTTAATCATGTAATATTTCTCAAGTAATTGTTGACAAAAAGAAGTGAGCTCATCATATGACATGTTATTATCCTCCTCGGATTCGGTAGTTACCTCAAGGGGGTTATCCCCTTGGACCATATAGCACTTGTTGGAGGTGTCGCTTCCAACATCCGAATCGCTCCCGGCATAATATAGATCCTTTTCGCCAAGGGAGGTGATGATGTTCCAAACTACAAAAGCCGATTCAACATTAGAAATCCTAGATAAATAATCATCATTTAGGGTTGACTTTAAAGCATTTAGGGCTTTTGCATTAGCCTGAAGATTCTTGCCATTTAAACAATAATCATTAGTGATGGCAAGGTAAACATGAATGCCTAGGGCCTTGAGGTACAATGACATCTTAACCTTCCAAATGTGGATGTTAAGAATGTCAAAAGTGGGTGGTGACATGAAGTCCATAGTGTGTGTACAAATATTGTGATTAGCCTAAAAATGAGGATCTTTAACTCTAGGTTGTAAGACCCAAATCAGAGTACCAAGCTCAGATACCAATTGAAAGTTCACCTAGAGGGGGGGTGAATAAGTGATGGCTAATCTAATGGTCACTTTGTTGGCCAATGGCCTTCCACTCTAGTTTTGATGATGATCAACACTCATGTAGTTATGTCTACTAATATTCTTGTGTTTCTAAGTTTCAGATCATTAACAGGATATTAGTTGGTGATTAGCTTCAACAAGATGATTAGAAGCTATTCATGATGATTCCGGTGCCAAAGCTTAAAGATCATACCTTTGCACTTGGAGAATCACGGAGTTTGGACCAAGTCTACTTGAAGATGGAAGATCGACAAGAAGACTTAGGTATCTAGTTTAGAGTTTGTGTTTTAGATCCATATTTGTAAAGCTTAGTTTAGTTGATATGCTCAAGTGCACAAAACACACACGTTTCATGATTTGGCTTTTGGTTTTCATGAATAATAGATCAAAACAAGTTTACATATGTTATATGTATAGTAGATGTTTTCTATTTATACATACATGCTTTAACTTGGTAAACAAACTTATTTTGATATCCCTATTCATGTTTTGGAAAAATCAAGTTTGACAAAATACAAGGTTTTGTTTTTGATAAAATTTGCAAGACTAAAAAATGAATTGATATGTTGATATATTGTCTTAAAATTTTTATCACATGTTTATGTTTCAACATAAAATGATAAAACAAGTTTTATGAAATTTTCAGAAATGATAAAGGTTTTTATAAAATATTTTTCTAAAATTTTCTGACCTTGTTTTGTGCTGACAGGCTGGTCGGTCGACCGCGACGGTCGACCGCACCAAGGGCCGGTCGACCGTTGCGGTCGACCGACGTGCACAGACGTGCACGTCTGTTAGGCACAGACACGGTCGACCGGGACGGTCGACCGAGTTGAGAGCTCTGCTCTCGGGTTTTCTCGGTCGACCGGGCCGGTCGACCGCTGTTGCCCAACGGTCATAATTCTGACCGTTGGCGGTCGACCGGACCGGTCGACCGGCAGTCTGTCAGACTGCCAACTCAGCCTAACGGCTAGTTTTGTATAGGGGCTATATAAACCCCATCTCTTTGGGGATTTTAGCCAAGTTTTCTAAGAGAAAAAATACTAGTTTTCTGAAGTGTTTTAAAAGAGTTTTCAAAAGAGTTTTAAGTGCAAAAACTTCTCATCTTTATTGTTTTAGAGTTTTTAAAAAATCAAAGAAAAATAGGTTTTTGGGATTTTTGCTTAGATCTTCAATTCTATCATATTGTAAGTATTTTCCCAAAGATTTATCTTTGTTGCTTGTTTCCAAAAACACTTGTTTTCCACACTTGAGCTATCTTCTATCCTAAACTATTTAGGATCTTGTTTTTGTGGAAAAAGAAAAAGGAAAGAGGTTTGTGGTTGAAATATACCACTTGTTGTAAACCCTTGATTTCTTGAGTTGCTCCCTCTTTGGTAGAGGTGGAGATTGTTGTATTGGGTTGTTGGTTTGGATCCCTCTTCGGTAGAGGTGATTGAGTTTGGTTGTAAACCTCTTTGGTAGAGGTGGTTGTTGTTGTTGTTGGTTGTTGGGCCTCGGTGGAGGTTGTTGTTTGAGAGAGGAGTTCGGTACTCCTAGAGTTGTAAGAAATCCTCTTTGGTAGAGGTTCCCTCGGTGGGAGTTGAGATAGTGGAAATCCTACACGGTGGTGTAGGCGGGGATATAGAGCAAGGTGCTCGAACCTCGAAACAAATCTCGTTGTTTGCGATTGCTCCCATTGTCTCTCTAACTCTCTCTCTTATAATTGTGCAAAGCATCATACTCATCATCATATCATACTTGCTTGTGTTGAGCATTGATTCATTCATATCATATATTGCTTGTGTTGTGCCTTGCATTTCTTATTATCATATCTATTATATGCTTGGCTTGATTGTGTGTATTTCATATTGCTAGGATTGCTTGTGTGTGTGTGCCTAACTTATACTCATCCAACAAGAGCTTCACATAGCACCTCAACCCATTTAAAGGGGAATCAAGGGGAGTTAGTCCAGAGCCTCGAAAGGGGAATTCGGCTACACTTGTTGTATTGTATTAGTTTGTGCATAATTTGCATTAGTTTTCGCATTTAGCGCACTTAGTTTGCATTTAGTTTCTTAGATTAGCACTTACACCTATTCACCCCCCCTCTAGGTGTTTTTCAATTGGTATCAGAGCTAGTGCTCCTGATACTTAGGCTTAACATCCTAGGAGTGATCCATTTGCTTCTAATCTCATTTGCACATTCATATATAGTTTACCATGGACTTCATGACCCCTCCTAGCTTTGACCCTTCCAACATTGATGTTTGGAAGTATAGGATGTCCATGTACCTAAAGACCCTAGGTTTGCATGTTTTCCTTGCCGCCACCAAGAGATGTTATCTTGGTGATAGCAATCATATAGGGGCCAATGCACAAGCCCTGGAGGCCATTAGAAGCACTTTATCTAAAGATTATCTCTTATGTGTTTCTAACTTTGATTCCGCCTTTGCAGTGTGGAACAAATTGACAACCACCACCACCTCGGAGCTTCAAGTTCAAATTCAAGAAGAGGAATCTAGTGGAGAATCCGATCCACAATGCTTCATGGTCCAAGAGAATGACTCCCTTGAGGTACATTCGGAATCTCAACTAGATAGTAATGATTGTGCTAGTTCTTCAAATGATTATGTTGATCCCCATGCCTTAAATGAAGAACTATCTATTGTGTGTGAAAAGTTAATAGAAAAATATAACGTGTTGAAAAAGAAAAGTCTAGATATTGAAAAAGAAAATAAATGTTTGCATTCTAGACTTGATTGTGTTTTGCAAGAGAAAGTTGAGGTCTATAATGAAAGGGATTCATTGAGATCTCAATTGGAACTTGCTTTAAAAGAAAATAAATTTTTAAAGTCTAAAAATGATTATGAAACTCTTTTGAAGAAAAATGAAAATTTGTCTTCTAAAGTTGATTTTGTTTTAAAAGAGAATGTTGTTTTGAAAAACAAAATCATTTCTATTTCAAATGAGTTGAATGTTTGTTTAGATAAGAATATTGTTTTGCAAAATAAAATTGATGCACATGTTTGCCATGCTAGTGTAGCTTCTTCATCTAGTCTACCTAATGCATGTACCTCTTCTTCTAAAATTATTGATGATATTTGTATGTTAAAGAAGAGAGTAGATTGTTTGGGCTCCACTATGAGCCAATGTGCCATGAACCACTCACGGTTGGAAACCTTGGTTCAAAAGAAACAAGTTCCATCTTCTATGCATGCACACCCTTCACGGCATACACATGCTCCTCACGGACACACCCATCACCATATGTATGCTCATGTGTACACATGTACACATTGTGGACGTAAGGGCCACCTTGCTAAATTTTGCTATGATAGATTACATACTCCAAATTTAGCAAAGAACTTTGTTTGGGTTAGAGAAGGGACTAACCCCCATGGACCCAAAAGAGTATGGGTACCAAAGACCACCCCTCCTATTGTTTATGATGTAGGTGTGGGCTCTCACATGACGTGAGAGTGATAGCACCTTGGAGTGGATGCGTTCCGGACTTAAAGGAAATCAAATTGGATGCATCACTTTCAAGGGAAGGTTTGGTGGAGAGGACCACCATGCTTTGGAGACAAGGAGAGTTGCTTCTTCGGTTTTGGTAACAATCCTTTACTCCCATTTATTGTTTACATGCTTTCCATGTTTTAATGTTTATAGCATGTTTTTGATGTCTATGGATTAGTATGTTCATTCCATGTTTATTAGATCCTTGACATACATGTATAGTATTTGAGACACAATTGCTTATATGAACCCATATTTAGTGTTCTCACCTTTTGTTTAGCTATAATGTACATCATGATCTAATACATGTGAATTTACATAGTAATCATGTTTTAGTTCTTATGATGTTGATTTCTAGCTTGTTTTGATACTCCTTGTGGTTATGACATGTTTAAATGTGGATTTTGTCAAAACTTGTGTTATACATGTACAAATAGTGAGTTACATTTGTTTTATATGCAATTGAACTTCATGCTCATTTGTATTCACTATATGTACACGCATGAGCTAGTTTTGATGATTCGTTCATTTATACTTGTTATACCTATTTGCATGTATATGTAGTTTAAAATTCAAATAAAAGAATTTTGATGAATTTTGTATGTGTTTTAGTTAGAGATATGGTATTCGTGTTTGTTTTGATGCTCAATGACTTGATTACATGTTTAGGTGTTAGTTTTCATTAAGACTAGGAATTATACTTGTACATATAGTGGGCCACAAATAAATCTATGTATGTTTGGGCTTGATTGCTTATTTGAACCCATTACATGTGTTAGTATAGTCTAGTTTTGATAATTCATACATTTCAAACTTGTATTCCATTTTTGAATTTGTTTTATGATTGTGTGTTTCACTTCATGTATATGTTTGTATTGCCAAACTTTAAGATATACATGTATACCCCTTGAGTCATTTGCCTTTCATGCAAATCTATATTTGGACTCAATTGTGTTTAGGGATATGTATGTATACTTCATGTTTGACAATTCATACATATACCTTGAAATGAAATTTGTTGTGATGAAAATTTAGTTTTTCATGTTTCATGTATTTATGTTTAACTTCATGTATATGTCTATCTAGTTCAAACTAATCTTATACATATACATCTTTTTGAGCCACGTGCCTTCATGAATATACATTTAGTGGACTCGTTGAGTTTTGGATATGTATGTATATTTTAGCTTGTATTAGACATACATATGCCTTGAAGATTAAATAAGTAGTTTTATATGATTTTTCATGTTTTTGATGGAATTATGTTTAAGGAATAATTGAGCTTAATGAAATATTTTTCATGATTATGATCTTCACATATTATTTGTACACTCATATCTATTGCTCATGTTTTATTTCTCATGAGTTATGCTTTATTGGTTAGAGTGATGATTATCATGTGAATTTCATTTTGTTTTATTCCTTACTTGAAGGATTTCGTGCTAGTTAACAAGTTTTCCATTTAACTAGTTGCGGTGTTCTTCATCTTGGTAGTGATTTTCAAACAAAACTACATTTTCAAATCTATCTTTGAAAACCCCTACCTTCCAAGGGCGGTAGGATGGGAGATCATGTTCATGTATGCCCTAAATTGAAAATCTTTAAAACTTGAATTATGATTGGGTGGTAGATAATATGATGTATACACTTGAACTTATTGTTATGTCAATTGGTATCATTGAACTCTTTCAATTGGTATCATTTTGATCTTCTTGTATACTCATATATGTTTTGTATGTATGTATGCTTTAAATTCCAAGTATATCAATTTCTATTGGTATCTATTTTTCATACATATATATGTTTGTGTTTATGCTAGTGCTTGAGTTTCAATTTTGTTTAAATTGATTACTTTTAAATTATTATCAAGACTATGCATGACTTTAGTTTGTATTTCATAAAGGGGGAGAAAATTTGATTTTGTATTTCAATTGGTATTTGTACTCCCACTCTTTATGATTAAAAGTGTTATTTTAAACATATGATATCAACATCAAATTTGTTTATATTTTTAAAATGAACAATTCTTACAATTGGTATAAATGTTTCTATGTAAAATCTTTTCAAAATAAAATATTTACAATTGATATCATATTTAAGAAATTCAAAATTTGTTTTGGTTTCAAGATTCATGTTTAAGAATTCAAGACTTATGTTTAATTACAATTGGTATTTCCAAAATGTTGTTTAAAGAAAATATTCAAAGTTTTGATTTGTATTTCCTATATGCAAGGAGAGCTTAATGATTAAGACGGAAAAGGTGTACTTATTATGTAGTAAATGTATTTGATGTACCCTTTCTTGTCTCCGCTATAGCATAGGGCTATACCGAGTCGGATCTCAGGGAGAGCTCGCGATAGAAGCTTTAACGTGTGGTAGTGAAGTGAACAAACGAGTATTCTTCTCTTGCTTATAAACTTAGTGAATCAAATGTAAAAGAAACTAAAAGGAAGGATGGCTATGTTCATGGTGGAAATCGTTGGAAAAGAAATCAAGAAGTGGATGTGGTATTCACAAGAAAAAGAAAGAAAACTTAAAGAAAGCAATCCATGACTAGCTTACCTTGCTAGCTTGCCAAGACTTACTAGACTCCTTGATAGCGAATGCTTGCCTAATGTTGTCACTCCATTAGCGTAGGATTCGTCTAGCGTGTTGACCTAATTACTTTCTCACTTGCAAGATGGTGGTTTAACCATCGGAGAAGAGAAGATCATACACTTGCAAGATGAAATTAAGCAAACACACATGAGTTAGTGAAGTGGCAAGACTAGTGGTAACCTAGTACATGGAGAAGGAATTAGCTACAACAAGCCATAAGAAAAATACAAGAAAGCATGAAGTAAATTGCAAGAACTAAAGAAAGCAATGAAGAAAGCAATTAAAGAAAGCATATAGAACTAGAACCAAGCTTCAAGTAGAGGAAGGAGGATGGATCAATCCTTGTTGCTTCAAGTGTCACCCTTGATTACACAAGCTCTCTCCCTCACAATCACTCTCTTTTACATTGAATTTTAGGGAAGAGAAGATCATAGAGAGCTAAAAATCCTAAAGAAAAACTAACAAAATTACAAGCTTTACACTAATCTCTCTCTCTTCTCTGATCAGTCTCAGCTCGCAGGTGAAGATGGAGTATTTATAGCATGGGAGAGAACCTTCGAGAGCCTAGTTTGTTGCCACAAAATCCGGATCTCAACAACCCCAAGATTGCCGCGCCCAAGTCGCGCCCCGCGGCCCAACTGTTTCAGTTGCCCAACAACTTTCTGTTGTGGGTTGTTACAAGTTAGTTTGGCCACGTGGTATATCTGGAATCTTCGTTTGTTGCGCGGATTTCTCTAGATCTGGATTTGAATTTGGCTTTATCTTTAATCTTGATTAATCACTTAATTAGTGTTAATTAAGTGATTATTTGGATATCTCTCCTTTAAGTGTGTACCTGCAAATATGTAGAGAAGAGGAGTAAAAATCACATATTTATTTGTAATATGCATGGGAGTTATGATGTAAAATATGCAATATTGGATACTAATCACTTAACATCTCTCTTACATATAGATTCATGTTGAGTATATTATAAATTGAGGAGCTTGACAACTTTTCTTTATATGATATACGTGTGTAGGGGGAGCTTCACATCTCCTCTTATGCATTACATAATATGTGTTATGTGAATTGGGGCTTGTCATCCCTTCTTCATGTAATGCATATGTGTAGGGAAGCTAACTTAGCGTCTTCCTCTTCATGAATGTATATAGCATATAACATATATTGATCCTTGTTTATTGGTATCAAGATACTTCATTGACATATTTTTTAATTGATATCATGTTTGTAGTCACCCCTTATTGATTTTTTTTGTTTTAGACAAAAAGGGGGAGAACATTGTTTGCATTGTTTTGATTGACAAAAAGGGGGGAGAAAGATTTTTACCCCTCATTTTATCTATGGTTTTGATTGTTTACCCCTTGTTGATGATTGACAAAAGGGGGAGAAGTATTTGAGTTTTATATGCATGCTTATGTTTTATATGCATATATCATGTTTTAACATCAAGAATATTAAGTTTAATTGTTTATTAAGTTTAATTGGGTATCCAAAGCTTGCTTTGTAATTGTTGTAATTGGTATCTAGAGCTTGCTTAGTTTTGGATATTCCATGTGGTATCTAGAGTTTTTATTGTTTATGCATTATCATTCTTGCATATTTATGTTTATTTGTTTATGCATGAGTTAAGGGGGAGTTTCCTTGAAGCTTATCTTTAATCCATGCATATATAAATAAACATAAATATGAAAGAATGATAATGCATAAACAATAAAAACTCTAGATACCACATGGAATATCCAAAACTAAGCAAGCTCTAGATATCAATTACAACAATTACAAAGCAAGCTTTGGATACCCAATTAAATTTAATAAACAATTAAACTTAATATTCTTGATGTTAAAACATGATATATGCATATAAAACATCAAGAATATTAAGTTTAATTGTTTATTAAGTTTAATTGGGTATCCAAAGCTTGCTTTGTAATTGTTGTAATTGGTATCTAGAGCTTGCTTAGTTTTGGATATTCCATGTGGTATCTAGAGTTTTTATTGTTTATGCATTATCATTCTTGCATATTTATGTTTATTTGTTTATGCATGAGTTAAGGGGGAGTTTCCTTGAAGCTTATCTTTAATCCATGCATATATAACTCCATGAGTTTTGTCATCATCAAAAAGGGGGAGATTGTTGGCCCAATGGCCTTCCACTCTAGTTTTGATGATGATCAACACTCATGTAGTTATGTCTACTAATATTCTTGTGTTTCTAACTCCATGAGTTTTGTCATCATCAAAAAGGGGGAGATTGTTGGCCCAATGGCCTTCCACTCTAGTTTTGATGATGATCAACACTCATGTAGTTATGTCTACTAATATTCTTGTGTTTCTAAGTTTCAGATCATTAACAGGATATTAGTTGGTGATTAGCTTCAACAAGATGATTAGAAGCTATTCATGATGATTCCGGTGCCAAAGCTTAAAGATCATACCTTTGCACTTGGAGAATCACGGAGTTTGGACCAAGTCTACTTGAAGATGGAAGATCGATAAGAAGACTTAGGTATCTAGTTTAGAGTTTGTGTTTTAGATCCATATTTGTAAAGCTTAGTTAGTTGATATGCTCAAGTGCACAAAACACACACGTTTCATGATTTGATTTTTGGTTTTCATGAATAATAGATCAAAACAAGTTTACATATGTTATATGTATAGTAGATGTTTTCTATTTATACATACATGCTTTAACTTGGTAAACAAACTTATTTTGATATCCCTATTCATGTTTGGAAAAATCAAGTTTGACAAAATACAAGGTTTTGTTTTTGATAAAATTTGCAAGACTCAAAAATGAATTGATATGTTGATATATTGTCTTGAAATTTTTATCACATGTTTATGTTTCAACATAAAATGATAAAACAAGTTTTATGGAATTTTCAGAAATGATAAAAGGTTTTTATAAAATATTTTTCCAAAATTTTCTGACCTTGTTTTGTGCTGACAGGCTGGTCGGTCGACCGCGACGGTCGACCGCACCAAGGGCCGGTCGACCGTTGCGGTCGACCGACGTGCACAGACGTGCACGTCTGTTAGGCACAGACACGGTCGACCGGGACGGTCGACCGAGTTGAGAGCTCTGCTCTCGGGTTTTCTCGGTCGACCGGGCCGGTCGACCGCTGTTGCCCAACGGTCATAATTCTGACCGTTGGCGGTCGACCGGACCGGTCGACCGGCAGTCTGTCAGACTGCCAACTCAGCCTAACGGCTAGTTTTGTATAGGGGCTATATAAACCCCATCTCTTGGGGATTTTAGCCAAGTTTTCTAAGAGAAAAAATACTAGTTTTCTGAAGTGTTTTAAAAGAGTTTTCAAAAGAGTTTTAAGTGCAAAAACTTCTCATCTTTATTGTTTTAGAGTTTTTGAAAAATCAAAGAAAAATAGGTTTTTGGGATTTTTGCTTAGATCTTCAATTCTATCATATTGCAAGTATTTTCCCAAAGATTTATCTTTGTTGCTTGTTTCCAAAAATACTTGTTTTCCACACTTGAGCTATCTTCTATCCTAAACTATTTAGGATCTTGTTTTTGTGGAAAAAGAAAAAGGAAAGAGGTTTGTGGTTGAAATATACCACTTGTTGTAAACCCTTGATTTCTTGAGTTGCTCCCTCTTTGGTAGAGGTGGAGATTGTTGTATTGGGTTGTTGGTTTGGATCCCTCTTCGGTAGAGGTGATTGAGTTTGGTTGTAAACCTCTTTGGTAGAGGTGGTTGTTGTTGTTGTTGGTTGTTGGGCCTCGGTGGAGGTTGTTGTTTGAGAGAGGAGTTCGGTACTCCTAGAGTTGTAAGAAATCCTCTTTGGTAGAGGTTCCCTCGGTGGGAGTTGAGATAGTGGAAATCCTACACGGTGGTGTAGGCGGGGATGTAGAGCAAGGTGCTCGAACCTCGAAACAAATCTCGTTATTTGCGATTGCTCCCATTGTCTCTCTAACTCTCTCTTATAATTGTGCAAAGCATCATACTCATCATCATATCATACTTGCTTGTGTTGAGCATTGATTCATTCATATCATATATTGCTTGTGTTGTGCCTTGCATTTCTTATTATCATATCTATTATATGCTTGGCTTGATTGTGTGTATTTCATATTGCTAGGATTGCTTGTGTGTGTGTGCCTAACTTATACTCATCCAACAAGAGCTTCACATAGCACCTCAACCCATTTAAAGGGGAATCAAGGGGAGTTAGTCCAGAGCCTCGAAAGGGGAATTCGGCTACACTTGTTGTATTGTATTAGTTTGTGCATAATTTGCATTAGTTTCCTCATTTAGCGCACTTAGTTTGCATTTAGTTTCTTAGATTAGCACTTACACCTATTCACCCCCCCTCTAGGTGTTTTTCACACTTAATGCCAAATAATGCGGAAGCTAAAAGCAATTATGACCTAAACAAACTATTTAAACTAAACACTACGTATAACACAAGAGTGTAGCCGAATTCCCCGTGAAGGGCTCTGGACTAACTCCTCTAGATTCCCCTTGAATGGGTTGAGGTGCCGCATTGGCTCTCTTGGTAAATACAAGTGTTAGCAAACAACCCAAGCAAGTATATCAATATAGCACACAATGTATATCAAGCATGATAAGATAAACACAATATAAACATGCAAGATATAGACAAGAGATAGAGAGAGAGAGTGAGCAATCGCAAACACAAGGGATTTGTTTCGAGGTTCGAGCACACTTGCTCTACATTCCCGCCTTCGACACACGAAGGATTTCCACTATAATCGATCCCAATGGATCACCCGGTGCCGCAACACCTACAAGCTCTCGGACTCTCTAGTCCGTACACACCGCAAGCCCACCGGCTCGCCGAGGCCGCACCTCAAACAAGAAGTTCGCTCCTGAACCCGAAACACCGAGTCCACACTAGGACCCGAAACAAATGCGAACATACACGTCCGCCTTCGCAAGGAAACAAATGAAGTCTTTGGTGATCACAACACTTTGATCACCTAAAAACTATCTCACTACAACACTCCTATAAGATGAATAGCAATGGATAGCTCAAGTGTTTGTGTGAGAAAAACAAGAAGAGAACGGTGGAGGAAAACTCAAAGAATCTCTTTTAAATACACTCTTTATAAACTCTCCTTTTTGATAGGAAATATTTGCTCTCAAATTTGTGGAGAAAAACCTCTGAAAAGAATAGGAAAAACTGGCTCTAAAACTTCTCCAAAATCTTGGTTAAAAAATGGCCAAACCCCCAAATTTATAGGCTGTAAAAAACTAGCCGTTGGGGTCTGTCAGACCTGTCGGTCGACCGCCCGGTCGACCGCCAACGGTCAAGAATCCGACCGTTGGAGCCTACGGTCGACCGCCCGGTCGACCCAAAAGAACAGAAAGCACTGCTCTCAGTTCCGGTCGACTGGGTCGGCAGACCGGCCATCTGCCAGGTCAAGGCGTGCACGTCGTGCACGTCGGTCGACCGAGCTGGTCGACCGATTTCAGCCCTAGTCGACTTGGTCGGTCGAGTAGTCGACTTGCTGAAGCCTGAAACTGAAAAACTGGGATTTAAAACTTGGTCTTTTTGATTGAAATAAAATCCCGTAAAATACTTAAAAATCTACAAAAATAGTTTTAGCAATATTATTTGATAAACAAACATGCTTGCACAAAATCAAGGCATGTTATAAATGATTTGGACTATTTTTGTAATATGGAAATATTGGCTCAATTGAAAACTTGTATTTTCCAAAACTTTTTTTTCAAACTTCTTCATGATACAAAAACAAGATATTTTGAATTCATTAAAGCATAGTGTGTATGGATATGATCCACTACACAATTAAGATGAAATATCTATGTTTTTGGCATTAAGCTCTAAATATGGTTTTGGATTAAAACATGTATATAAGAAATTCCAAAAACCAAAGTATTTTTCCAAAGTAAAAATTCTTTTCTAAAAACTAAAAATCTTTTATGAAAACATATCTATTAAGAGTGTGTGTGTAAATGTACTTGAGCAATCCACCAACTACTCTATCCTTTACATTTTATCTAAAGACAAAAATCTTATACCTAGACACAAGTCTTCATCTTCTTGAAGCCTTCACTTGAAGCCTTCTCATCTTCTTGACTTGGTCCAAACACGATCCATAGAGCTAGACTCCTCTTGAGTACTTGATGTCGTCTTGATGCACAAGCTCTTGAATCAAACCGTGCTAGCTCCAAAACTTGACTTCAAATCCTTTGTTGAAGCTATGCACCTACTAAGATCTTGATCATAAATCTGTCACTAATTAAACACAAGATCATTAGTACAATAACTACATGAGTTGATCATCATCAAAACTAGAGTGATGGGCCTTTGGGCCAACATTAAGGTCCTACTCGAATAGTAAATCACGTGCTGCCTATTATCGATGCGCTGTTCTAGAACAGCGCCAATAGCAAAATCAGATGCATCACACATGATTTCAAATGGCTGGCCCAATTAGGAGCAGAAATAATAGGCGCAGAAATAAGTTCTTGGTTAAGCTTCTCCCATGACTTGAAACATTCATCGTTGAAGCCAAAGGGTACGTCCTTAGCGAGCAGGTAGGTTAAGGGCCTCGCGATTTTGCTAAAGTCCTTAATAAACCGTCGGTAGAACCCAGCATGCCCTAAAAAGGATCTAATATCCTTGATGCTTTTGGGTGGTGGAAGCTTAGCAATCATTTCTACTTTAGCCTTATCCACTTCTATGCCTCTCCTCGAAATCTCATGGTCCAAGACAATCCCCTGTCTCACCACGAAGTGACGTTTTTCCCAATTTAGAGTTAGGTTTTCTCAATGCATCTTTGTAGCACTAACTCTAGGTGATGAAGACACTGATCAAATGAATCTCCGTAGATGGAGAAGTCATCCATGAAAATCTCAAGAAAACGTTCCACCATGTCAGAGAACAAACTAAGCATGCACCGTTGGAACGTTGCGGGAGCATTGCACAATCCAAAAGGCATGCGCCGATAAGCAAAGGTTCCGAACGGGCAGGTGAACGTCGTCTTTCCTGGTCTTCTGCAGCAATGGGGATTTGCTTGTATCCCGAGTACCTATCTAGAAAGCAGTAGTACTCATGTCCAGCCAAACACTCAAGCATTTGGTCGATGAAGGGTAGCGGGAAGTGGTCTTTACGGGTAGGTGCATTCAGCTTCCTGTAGTCGATACAAACACGAATCTTGGTAGGCAGTCTTGTTTGTACCAACTCTTTTCCTCATTTTCTACCACCTAAAGCCAGCCTTCTTTGGGACCGCATGAACAGGACTAACCCATTGGCTATCAAAAATGGGATAAATTATCCCATTATCTAATAGTTTCAAATTTCATCCTTAACTGCCTCTTGCATGAGAGGGTTAAGCCTGCGTTGTGGGTCCCTCCTAGGGGTGCTTAAATGGATTCTATGTTGTACTATGGCTAGACTTATTCCCTTGATGTCCTTCATTGTCCATCCAATGGCTTCCCTATGTCTTTTCAGAATAGACATTAAGCTGTCGTCTTGTTGCTCAGTCAGGTGGGATGCTATGATGACTGGCAAGGTGTCCTTTCCACCTAGGTAGGCGTACTTGAGGTATTCGGGCAGGGCTTTTAGCTCTAGGGAAGGTGTTGCTTCATTAGAGGCAATCTCTAGGCTTTCAATCCTATGATGAGGTACACCTGGGCTTGACGCCCAATCCACTGCTGAATCTACGATCTGGTCTAGATTAAAATCCTCAGCCTCCAGATTAAACTCTGCCTCAGTTTCTGTCTTCATGCTTTCCTCATGCTCACTGGTCAGGTTTTCAATAGAATTGACCTCAAACGTCTGATCATTGACATCCCTAGGTTGTCTTCCAAGATTAAAGACATTGACTTCCTTTGTTATGTCTCCAAAAGTCAATCGCATGGACCCGTTCCTACAGTTGATTATGGCATTGGCTGTAGCAAGGAATGGGCGCCCTAAGATGACGGGAGTTTGAGACCTAGGATTGGACACAGGTTGGGTCTCAAGCACAATGAAGTCAACGGGATAAATGAAATCCCCGACCCGGATCAGGACGTCTGTGATTTTCCCCTTCGAGATCTTCACAGATCGGTCAGCTAGCTGAATGGTGACTCGAGTTCGGCTTAGCTCGCCCAACTCCAGTTGCTGGTATACTGAGAGAGGTAGCAAGTTGATACTTGCTCCCAGGTCAAAAAGCGCTCTACTGATTTCAGTCTGCCCTGTGGTGCAGGAAATGGTGGGACATCCGGGATCCTTGTATTTCACCGGAATGGGACCAGACAGAATTTCGCTTATATTAGTGGCCAAGAAGACTTTCTTGGGTACATTGATCTTTCTCTTCTTTGTACACATATTGATTGGTTGCTAATGTTGCATATTTAATATCATATGTCCATACTTATTATAGAATAAAAGCCTGCATTATCCTAATTAATTGTTTGATTTATTTGCAGGCCCAATCTTTAAGGAGTTGAAGAGAAATGAGCCCAAAGCCCACCAAAATTCTGAATTAAATCAGAATTAATTCGCACCAAGTAAATCAGGGCAAAATCAAGAGGTGGAAAACCGGTTGAGAAGAATCCTCTCAGAATCGTTCGGTTAAAGCCAAGAATTCAAGGCCATTTCGTCAGCATCCAGGACTCAAACTGACAAACCAACTTCAGATAAAGTCAGAAGGCCAAACCAGCGCGACCCACCAACAGGGTGTGGCCACCTGGCCACACCCTGGCCACGGAAACGCGGCAAAAGCCGCGTTTTCGCGGCTTTGTTGGGAGTTAGGGGGAGTGTTTGCTCCCCCGACCTCCCCGGGATCCTATAGATTGGGTTTTGTGCCTATAAAAGGCCTGTACTTGCGCTGAAAATGGATGAAAATGCAGAGTTAGGATTTAGACTAGTTTTCTATTTCTTTAGTTTAGGTTTTTGTTTTTCTTTTTTCATGTAATTGTAATTTTCATTTATGTAAATAAGAGGAGATCAGACTTTCATCGAAGAACAAGAATGAAGCTGGAGCTATAGTGACAATGGTGTAAGGTTTTCTTTCTTTTCTTTGATTGTTATGAAATCGAATCTTTGTTCTTTCTGTGTATGTACTTCTGTTTAGTTTTCTTCGTCTTCTTCTTTTCTACTTCACTTTTCTTTTTACAACTGTTTTCCAAGTGAGTCTAAAAGCATCGAAAGAGCCTTGCCTTTGCGAGTGCCACCGATAGCTCATGATGATGGAATTGTGAGTCTCCCTGTATCATTTCATACTTGAAGTAGTCTTGATGATGTAATGTGGAAGAGACCAAAAATCTAATCTTATGGGCTATGCGCTGAATGCCTCCACTTCAAGGTAAAATCGTCGCTAAGAACTCAAGGTAAGCTTTTGGTAAAAAGAAGGTAAGTACTTGTCTTTCTTTCTTTTCTTTTATCTCTTTAATGTAGATCACCACCTCTTCCAAATCATTCTCTTTCGACTCACTTGTACATAGTCGCTTTCTTTCGCCGTTTTCCGATTTTTTCCACCTTCTTCATCTCTCACTTTCTTCTTAACTTTAACATAACTTTCTTTTTCATTTTCTTAACTTAAAAACAGAGAAGAACTCTCGTTTTGTGTTCATAAGATTTCAATAAAGAACGTAAACGCTTCTATCGCAAAACCCTCCTTATGGATCACGACCCGCATAGCCACTTGCTATAGCGGAAGAATTGAGCACTTGTACATCTTCTTTCTTAAGTTCTATAATTCCGTATTTTGTGTGTAGGTTTAGCTTCAATCAAATTTTGGCGCCGTTGCCGAGGAGGATAACATGTTTTTTTATTGAAATCTGAATTTTTTTTGAAATTTTTTTAGAACTAAACGAATTTCTTCTCTGTTGCAGGTTATAGGGCAATCAAAGAAGGAAATTAATATTGCAGTGACATACAAGTGGCCTTAGGCTTCTGCTCTAGAAAGCAGAGACCAAGGGCCCTCTGAATTGCCGCGTTTCCACAACAAAAGCCGCGGAACCGCGGCAATGAAGAGTTGACTACTAACAGCTTTTTGCAGGGCTTCTTAGTTTACAAAAATTCTAGTTTGCTGCAATTCTTTATTTCCTATATGCCATCACATAAGCCTGCTAATAATCAACAGTAAAACGTTTGTTGCAAAAGTTAAAAATTGATTAGACGTTTGCATTTTAGGCACGCGTTTTTTCAATTCATTTATTTTTACTGTTGAAGAGTGCTGGAGCAAGGTACGTTCGCATTGCATGTAGAATAGGATTCATCTCTTGGTTGATTTTCATTACTTTGAGTGATTCCTATTTACATATCTTGTACACTTGCACAAAATTATTTTAAGGGCACTAACCCATAACAAGATAAGGTGGGGATTTAATCACCCTTCTTTAGCCCAAAATCACATTCCAAGCACTCACTAACCCAAGCCTAACTAAAATTAAGTAGACGTTGGCCCTAGGGACATCTCGGACTCAATTAGGAGATTATCCTAAGGGGGAAAAATGTTGGAATCTGACTCCTGCAAAATCAGTGTCTAGGAAAGGGATTGAGGGCCGAAAGCCCGAAGGTTGGTGATTATTTAATTAAGGAACGTCTTTGACGGAAAACCTCCCACCAACCTTGCCCTGACCTGGCTGATTAGCTTGTAGTCAAAGTCTACATTAGACCTCCCGTGGACAGTCTAATCAGTTAAGAGTCGACTAGGTCATAGGTCTACCCTAACCTAGTTAGAATTTTATTTTTCTTTTATTTGTTTGCTTATTTGTTTGTTTTTTGTTTGTATTCTATTGTGTGATATGGACTATAATAATAATTTTTTCAACTACAATAATAATTCATATTACACACCAACTTCATTTTCGGATATTACCAACCTGACATATCATAACTTTGACCAACCTAGTGTGCCGGATTGGTCTTATCCGAATCAATATAACCCATACCCCCAATCTAATAACTATAATTTCCATAATGATTTCAACTCTTCACCGAGTCAGTGGGATTCACCTCCCCCGAGCATAATTTTCAACCACCTTGTCCTCCTTCTCAACCTAGTCCACAATATTTTCAAGATTCATACTCAGTTCCACCCGTCCAAAATAGTAAACCATCAATTTTGGAAATGAGTATGCGTGAGTCCAAACACAAATCCAAAATCTGATGGACTCACAATATCACTACCACTTCCAAGACAATTCTTCATCTTTTCATCAAAACAATGAACATATCACCTATGAAGAGATGCTTGAATCCATGACTCAGGCTCAAAACGCTCGTAGTAGTGACATAGATATGATGGTCGAATCTCTACGTTCTCACCGTTGGACCAGTTCTGATGTCACTACCCATTCTGTTAGAGCCGAAGAGTCAGGTTGTTTTGAAAATCAAGATTCTATTTCAGAACAACCATTTGAACTTGCCCAAACTCCAAATTTTGAAAAAGATATTGACAGTTTGGCAAGTTACTCCTTTCCTGCAATAGAACTTGAAAATGATTATGATCCTGAACCCCAATTAGTGATTCAATTCTTCTTCCGGATTCAATAATGACTCTGGTATCTTCACCTGACTTCAATCTTTTCCCGGAGTCAACATTGGATCCTGTACCAATTCATAATAAAATTGAATCACCCATCTTTAAGGATCATATTAAACTTGACCAATTATACACTTTTGAAGATCCTATTGACAAATTGTCAAGTTCTCATTTTTATAATATTGAACTCAATGAGATATGTGACCTAGATTCTCAAATCTGTGATCCAGTTCAACTTTCTGAATCAATATTGACTCCTATTTTATTACCAACCTTGAATAATATTCTAGAGTCAGTTTTGATTCCATCACATATCATCCCTGAACTGGAATCACCCATATTAGGTCACATCCCATTGTTGGAAAATCAATGTGGACTTGAGTTTCAACTTCTTGACTTGGACCCAATTCCTGAACCAATTTTGACTCTTGAATCTTTACTTGACTTAAGTTACCTTCCTGAGTCGGTATTAGTTCCTGTACTTCCTGAGTCCAAGTCAATCATTCTATCATTTCATACTCCTTTCTGGGACGAGGTGGTTGACAAATTTGACTCCGAAATCAATTATGGAATATGAAAATTAGATGGGATTAAATATTTAATAAAGATCCTTTATGGATACATTTTTTTAATGGGTTATATTAAAGATATTGCTGGTGGGTTCCTTCGAGACCCAAGAAAAGTTTATTGGGCCGCGTTTCGTGGACCAATCAGACCACCACCGGAACCACCACCTTAAGGTAACCATTTTCCTTCCCTTTCTTCTTTTTCATGCATCTATGCATTAATTCATACATTGAGGACAATGCATGACATAGGTGTGGGGGAGGGTCTAAAATAACTTTTCTTTTCTTTAAAATAAAAAAAATTAACATTTTTCTTTACTTTTAAAAACTTTTTGAAAAATAGAAACAATATTTTGACTTATTTTTGTAAGAAATTAAGTTAATTTTAAGGAATAGGAAAATCCAAATTAGGATTTCTTATACTTGGTCAAAATAAGATTATTTGTTTGATTTTTAGAGTTACGAAGATAATTTATCAAAGTAATTTGGTCTTGATCTTTACCTTGATGAAATATGCACACTTCATTCACTTACACACTTAGGGTTCAAAAACAAAGATTCTTATGCCTTATAAAAAAAACAAATCTAATTATTGACTAGTTAGATGCTTTGGCCTAAGCAAGCCTTAGTATTTATGCGAAAGATGATTAGATAAGTTTGAAAAGAAAAATCCTCTGATTAAGCTGGGTATTTGTGCCTAATAAAGCATAAGTATTCACGCCTAAAAGAGGTTCATATAATAAAATCCTTAGTTTTATGGCCTTGTTTGCTCGAGTCCTTAAGTCCTTGGGGGTGTTTTCACACCTGGTGCCCTAAGACCGTTTGGTTTGGGAGTTATCGATTAAAGGCTCGTTACATGGGCCGATTAGAAAGCCTAATAAAACTAAGGAATAATACCACAAAAAATATATATATAAATAAATAAGGCATAAGAGTTAGAGTTAATGAACCCTTAGTCAAAATTTTCACAGTCACAAGTGCATATGACTTAGGGTAAAGTAATAGACTAGATGAGAAGTACAATTTGACTCCTTACTTTGATTGATAACAAATTTTTGAATAGAGACTAAGTTTAGGAATGAAAAATTTAATTTTCCTATAACTTATAGATTGCTTAGATCTTACAATTATATTTCAAATATTTTTCTCTTTCAAAATGCTTTTCGAAAATACTAACTCTTTATTTCTCTTTCTTTATGGATTTTGTGGGTGTAATCCGCTGAAAACCCTCACGAGACAAAACTCGTCCTCTAGGGGAAACCTAGAGGTTTAACGGCTTGTTGCACATGCTCAGTGCAATCGCGCGACCTGCGAAAGTGGTCTAATAATCCTTAGTATAGTTTAGTTGTTTTGCTCGAGGACGAGCAAAAGATAGGCATGGGGTGTGATTGGTCGCTAATGTTGCATATTTAATATCATATGTCCATACTTATTATAGAATAAAAACCTGCATTGTCCTAATTAATTGTTTGATTTATTTGCAGGCCCAATCTTTAAGGAGTTGAAGAGAAATGAGCCGAAAGCCCACCAAAATTCTGAATTAAATCAGAATTAATTCGCACCAAGTAAATCAGGGCAAAATCAAGAGATGGAAAACCGGTTGAGAAGAATCCTCTCAGAATCGATCGGTTAAAGCCAAGAATCCAAGGCCATTTCGTCAGCATCCGGGACTCAAACTGACAAACCAACTTCAGATAAAGTCAGAAGGCCAAACTAGCGCGACCCACCAACAGGGTGTGGCCACCTGGCCACACCCTGGCCGCGGAAACGCGACAAAAGCCGCGTTTCCGCGTCTTTGTTGGGGAGTTAGAGGGAGCGTTTGCTCCCCCGACCTCCCCGGGATCCTATAGATTGGGTTTTGTGCCTATAAAAGGCCTGTACTTGCGCTGAAAATGGATGAAAATGCAGAGTTAGGATTTAGACTAGTTTTCCATTTCTTTAGTTTAGGTTTTTGTTTTTCTTTTTTCATGTAATTGTAATTTTCATTTATGTAAATAAGAGGAGATCAGACTTTCATCGAAGAACAAGAATGAAGCTGGAGCTATAGTGACAATGGTGTAAGGTTTTCTTTCTTTTCTTTGATTGTTATGAAATCGAATCTTTGTTCTTTCTGTGTATGTACTTCTGTTTAGTTTTCTTCGTCTTCTTCTTTTCTACTTCACTTTTCTTTTTACAACTGTCTTTCAAGTGAGTCTAAAAGCATCGAAAGAGCCTTGCCTTTGCGAGTGCCACCGATAGCTCATGACGATGGAATTGTGAGTCTCTCTGTATCATTTCATACTTGAAGTAGTCTTGATGATGTAATGTGGAAGAGACCAAAAATCTAATCTTATGGGCTATGCGCTGAATGCCTCCACTTCAAGGTAAAATCGTCGCTAAGAACTCAAGGTAAGCTTTGGTAAAAAGAAGGTAAGTACTTGTCTTTCTTTCTTTTCTTTTATCTCTTTAATGTAGATCACCACCTCTTCCAAATCATTCTCTTTCGACTCACTTGTACATAGTTGCTTTTTTTCACCGTTTTTCGATTTTTTCCACCTTCTTCATCTCTCACTTTCTACTTAAACTTTAACATAACTTTCTTTTTCATTTCCTTAACTTAAAAACAGAGAAGAACTCTCGTTTTGTGTTCATAAGATTTCAATAAAGAACGTAAACGCTTCTATCGCAAAACCCTCCTTGTGGATCACGACCCGCATAGCCACTTGCTATAGCGGAAGAATTGAGCACTTGCACATCTTCTTTCTTAAGTTCTATAATTCCGTATTTTGTGTGTAGGTTTAGCTTCAATCACCTTAAGAAATTTGGCATAAACCGGGACTTGTTGGATAGCGTCAAGAAGTGACACATTCAATTTGACCTGGCTGAACATCTCTAGCATTTTCTCCATGTGCATATTTTTATTGTTGTTCCTAAGCCTATTGGGAAAGGGTGCTACAAGCTTATGAACTTGTTCAGCAGCTTTGTCCTCGTCAGATGTTTGTGGAGTAGATTGGGAGGAACTAGCACAGGTGGAGGCAGGAGTGGAATCAGGATGGACTGAACTTTTCCGTTGGTAGACCTGGTTGTCTACCTTCTTTCTAGATCGCAGTGTGTGAACAGCATTGCACCGGTTAATCGATGGATCCTAAATTTCATATGCTTGATTGGAGGATTTTGGGTTAACTAGCAGCTGACTTGGCAAAATACCCTTTGGTCTTTCACTTAGAGAGTTAGCTAACTGGCTCATCTGCATTTCCAATCTTGATATAAGGGTGATTCCTCCAACCGATATTGTAGGTCTGTGAGTAGGGGTTGTGAGGCGGCCGTGAGTAAGCCGTTTTCATGTGTTCCAGTGGCACTTGCTGGGGCACTCTTCAAAAACATGGTTTGGTGGCTGACAATATGAACAACCCGGATTGTGAATTTGTGGTGGGTTGATCTGGTTGACACTGGCAGGCTCTTTTCTTTCCAGAGTCTCTATCCTTCTCGTTAGGGTAGCAATCTTAGCCTCGGCAGCTATGAATGATTCTAGAGATAGGAGCCCTCCTCTTGAAGCTATAGATGGTGAATTCCTAGGTTTTTCTGAGGCTGGCTCCCATTGCAGGGTTTTCTCCGCTAAATCCTCAAATAAATCCCAACCCTGATTCTCATTCTTCTACAAGAACCCTCCCTGATACATGGTTTCTAAAAGGATTTTCATCTGATAGTCTAGACCATCGTAGAGAATCTGGCACTGATGCCATTTCTCCACGCCATGATGAGGGCACTGAGCTAGGAGATCTTTGAATCGCTTAAAGTATCTCCAAAATGGTTCGCTCGGTTCTTGCCTAAACTGCATGATGTTCTTCCTAATGAGGGCAGTTTTGTGAATTGGGTAGAATTTCTTTAAGAAGGCCTTGACGAAATCATCCCACGTTGTGACTGAATCTGCTGCCAAACTGTACAACCATTTCTTAGTTAGGTCCTTTAGGGAAAAAGGGATGAAACGTAACCTAACGGCATCGTCTCCTAGCTGGGGTATACGCATCATGAGGCATACTTCTTCAAATTCCCTAACAAATAAGTATGCGTCCTCCGATTCTAAACCATGAAATTTGGGAGAGTATTAATGAATTGGGGCTTTAACTCGAAATTATTGCCGTTTGCTTCAGGAAGTTTTATGCAAGATGGAAGTGAAGTTCTGATCGGTAAAATCTATCCTGAAGTGACGCCATCACCGGTTCTGGATGCAAGGGTAGAGAAGTGTTTCTTATTAATCTGGAAGTTGACGGATCTCTTACCCACTCTTGCATGCAGCACACCACAACCAACGTGAAGACAACAAACAATCGAAAAAGAACAAAAAAACAAACAAAAGAAAGAAAAACAACCACAAGCCTTAGTCTAAGGTACCTGGACCTAGACGACTCCTAACTGGTTGATTCTCCGGGGAAAGTTGTTGCAGGAACTCGACTACAAGCTAATCGGCCAGGAAAGGGCAAAGCTCGGGGGAGGTATCCGGGCGGAGTCACGGGCCTAATTATGCCAAACCACGGAGCTTTCGAGGCTTTACCTCTCAATCCACTTTCCTTAGACACCGATTTTGCAGGAGTATAGTTCTTACAATTTTCAACCTCGGTTAATCTCTTAGTGAGTCCGAGATGTCCCTAGGGCCAACGTCTATTGACTTTTAGTTAAGTCTTGAGAAAATATGAGTGCACTTGGAGATGATTTTTGGGCTAAGAAAGGGTGATGAAATCCCCACCTTATCTTGTTTATTTCGGTTTTGCCCTTACTGTTAATTGTGTAAGTGTACTGTTTATTCACAACAAGGTAACACTCAAAGCGGTAAATCACTTCAAAATGTTGGTCCTATTCTATATGAATGCACACGTACCTTTTCTCCAGCACTTTTCAACAGAAATTGAAATGAATTGAAATAGACATGTGCTCTAAATGCAAAAGTCTAATCCAAATTTCAATTAAGCAACAATTGAATTTCTGTTGAGTTTATTAGACATGCATAAAGGTGAAGCATCCAAGGAAACTAAAAATTTAGAAAGCAATTTTTTAGCGGCTTTCGGCAACCCTGCAAACGAGTTTGTTAGTACTTCAATTAGAAAAACTCGCTTTTACACGAATTTTTCCAAGGGCAAATGAGTCCTCGCGCAATGTCCTTGGGGACCTCTTTCGCTTCCCGTGATGGTGAGCTCCTTGGTACTTCCCCTACACACAAAAAGAACAATCTTTAGTAGTGAACAATAAAGCCGTTCCCTCCCCGGCAACGGCGCCAAAATTTGATTGGCAAAAAGTAAGTACAAGAATATGTAAAAGGAGTATGGGTTGATGTTACTGCTTTTGTGATTCTTCCGTAGTAGCGAAGTGGCTATACGGGTCGTATCCACAAGGAGGGAGAGCGATGGAAGCTTGATGCGGCTTCAAAGTTCAAGAAGAAAGAAAGTTCTTGTTTTCAAATAAAGAATTAAAAAGTGAAAACAAGTTGTTTTTAAGAATTATTGGAAAATGTGTTGTTGGTTTGTAAAAGTGATTTTTTTTCTTAGTTGTAAAAATGCATGGCCAACTTTCTACTAAGTGCTCCCACTAATTTCTAACTTTTGGAAGATAGCCTCACGATGGATTATAGGCGAACACAGCCCTTTTGCATTAGAACTATTCACGTGGAAATCGAGTGAAAGTTCATCCTAAAACTTAGCTTTACACGGCAAAAACTCGAACATTTCCTTATCAAGATCCAATAGAAGGTGAGAATAAGGGAAGACACGAGTGCACTAACGGTATCGGCAAAGTTAAAAGGAAAAGTCTCTAACTTATAATAACAAGTAAAGTACACAACCCATAGATCATCAAAAACTCATTAAGTATGAAGTATAAGAAAGTAAATACTTGTAGGTAAATTAGAGTTAGAACCCTCGTCTTAAGATGCCATAGCTCTTGTTTACACAAGGCTTGTTTGACACTATTGACTCATGTGGGTTATCAATCAAGTGTTAGAAATTAGTGGGTTAGTAGTTAGTTAGCCATGCTAATGAAAAGTTAGTTAGCCATAAAAGTAAAAGAAACAACAAAGGAAAAGAAGTGGGAAGAGGGAATTGCACTACAAGAAAACAAAAGAAAAGAAAAGTTAAAGAAAGAGAAAGTTACACTACAACAAAGTAAAAGAGAAGAGGTGAAGAAGAAAGAAGTTACATTACAACAAGGAAGTAAAAGTAATTGGCAGAGACAAGTAAATGGAAAGAAGAAAGAGAAGTAGTACTTGTATTATCTTGTCACCCTTCAAAGACAACACTTTACACACACTCTCTCTTTCACTCTAATGGCTAAAACTAAAACTAGAAGAAGCAAACTAAAGCAACTATAATTCCTAGCAATAAAATACAAAATATAACTCTATTCTCTGGATCTGCTAAAACTGAAGACCCCAGGGGGGTATTTATAGGCACCAGGGGAAAGGGGGCCATGTGGGAAGCACGTGGCCCAAAGCGCAGGTGCGCGCGCGCCCAAAGGGCCGTGGAAACGCGGCCAGGGCCGCGTTTCCGCAGCCCAGGCAGGGCGGCGCGTGCCGAGTTTAGGCAGTGCGTCGCCTAGTTTGTTGTCTGACTCCTGAATGTCATGGATTCGTGATTTGATACCCTGGGCTGACAAAATCTTCAATCTAAAGTCAATGGCTACTTGGTAGGCTTTTAATCACCAATTAAATGGTGATTTAGGTCTTCTTCTTCCTTTGCACACCATGGACCTAGGATCAAGCAAGCAAGGTTTTATTAGCAGAATTTTATATGAAATAAATATGAGAATGTGATGAAAATTATACAAAATTAGAGTTTAATCAGCGATCGACCGACTGTAGCTACCCAACTCTCGAGTAGTGCCGGTCAACGGGCGGTCGACCGATAGGCTAGTCTCGATCGACCAGAGGCTTAACAGTCAGAAATATGATCGTTAGCCGGTCGAGCAGCCGGTTGACCGGAAGGTCAAAACTGATCTTTTCTAGTTACCAACGGCTATATTTTTGAGAGGCTATAAATTTGGCTTCTCTTGGGCTGTTTTTAACAAGATTTTTAGAGAGCTTTTCTTCCATCTCTTCAGTGTTTTACAGTAAGTTTGAAAAGAGTTTTTGCGCCTAAAAGTTTTATTTTTATTTATTTTTAAAGTGTTAGAAAAATAAAAAAGAGAATCTTTGAGAAATTGATTTTGATCTTTACATTCATATATATCTAGTGTTTTCCCAAGTTTTTTTTTGTTATTCTCTTTTCTAAACACCTTGTTTTCTCACACTTGAGCTATCATCTCTAATCCTATCTATAGGATCTTGTTTTTGTGAGGAAAATTGTTTGTGGTCTATTGTGATCACCAAGTGTTGTTTGTGGTCTATTGTGATCACCAAGTTTGTAATCTCTTCTTTGTTTTGGCTTTAAGTCTTGTCCCTCTTGTGTAGAGGTGATTGTGGTTTAGCCTGTGCCCTAACCCTCTGTGTAAAGGTGATTGTGTTTGAGTTTTGGCTTTGTGCCTTGTCCCTCTTGTATAGAGGTGATTGTGTTTGAGCATTGGCTTTGTGTCTGATCCCTCTTATGTAGAGGTGATTGTGTTTTGACTTTGTATCTTGTCCCCTTATATAGAGGTGATTGTGTTTTGGCTTTATGCTTATCCCTCTTGTGTAGAGGTGATCGTGTTTGAGAGAGGAGTAGTGTACTTCAAGTGTAGAGCTGTAATTCCTTGGTGAAAGTCCCTTTGTGGAAGGTCCTGTGTGGACATATAGTGAAAATCCTTCTATGTGAAGGCGGGAACGTAGAGCAGTAGCTCGAACCTCGAAACATATCTTATTGTTTGCGATTGATCCACTATCTCTTAACTCTATATCTCTTATATCTTGCATTGCTTTATATTGCACATATTTATGTGCTAGATATAGTTTGTGTGTGCCCATACCTGTGTTGAACCAAGAAAGCTTCATATAGCACCTAAACTCTTAATCTAGAGGAATCTCTAGGAGATAGTCCAGAGCTCTTCACCGAGAATTCGGCTACACTCTTTGGTTACCATAGTGTGTTGCAATTGAGTTTTAATTTCACATCATTTGTCATTAGATTGGTTAGTACACCTATTCTCCCTCTCTAGGTGTATTTGAATTGGTATCAGAGCCTACGCTCCTGATATTAGGTTTAACCACCTAGGAGTGAGATTTTGGATTGCTAATCTAATATTGCATTTGCATACATATAGTCTATACACTCATGGATCACCTTGCCCCTCCCATGTTTGATGTTTCTAACGACGATATGTGAATGTTTAGGACGAGTGCTTATTTAAAAAATCTTAGGTTTGCATATCTATCTTGCCACTACCAAGAAAACTTATTTTGGTAATGACAAGTACATTAAGGCCAATGCACAAGTCTTAGATGCACTAAAGTATACACTTAGCAATGATTATTTATGTATACTTTCTCATTGTGATTTCGCTTTTGCAGTGTGAAACACATTGACCTCTCCCGAGCTACAGATGACAAACAATGTGGAGAAATAATCTAGTAGAGAAGAGTCCGACCAAGCTTGCTTCATGGTCCAAGGGAATGACTACCTTGAGGTAATTTTAGAAACTCAACTAGATGATAGTGCTAGTTCTTCTTGTGATGATAACATGAATGCACATGTATTAAATAAAGAACTATCTATATTTTGTGAAAAATTTCTTTCATACTACAAAGTTTTGAAAAAACCAAGAGTTTTAAATTAAAAGAAGAAAATAAAAATTTATTTCAAAGCTAAACATGATTTTACAAGAGAAGATTAATATTTCAAGTGAAAAAGACTCCTTGAAAACTCAACTTGACCTTGCTTTAAAAGAAAATAAAATTTTGATAAATTAAATAATTTGATATTGTTTTGAAAAATAATGATGACTTGTCTTAAAGACTTGATTTTGTGTTAAAAGAAAATGATGCTTTAAAGAACAAAATTGTTTTAATTTCTAAAGAATAGAATGCATTTCTTTAGAAAAACTTTCTTGAAAAATGATTTAGATTCCCATGTTTGCCATGCTACTATAGTTTCATCATCTTGTGCTTCTATTGCATGCTCCACATCTTCTTCTAATGTTGAAAATGATATATGTATGTTGAAGATGAGTGTAGATTATTTGGGGTCCACTTTGAGCCAATGTGCCATGAACCACACACGATTGGAATCCATGTTTCACAAGAAACTTTCTTTTCATATGCATGCACACAAAACACGGCATACACATGCTCATCATGCTCACACACATGATTCTATGTATGCTTGTATGTACACTTGTACATATTGTGGACGTACAGGCCATTTTGCAAAGTTTTATTATGATACAATAAATGATTCAAATTTTACAAACAAATTTGTTTGGGTTAGGAAAGGTGCTAACCCTTATGGACGCAAAAAGGTATGGGTACCAAAATACACTCCTATTATATTTGATGTAGGTATGGGCTCTCACTTGACGTGAGGGTTTTGGTGGCTTGATGGTTTATGCGTTTGAGCTTGATGAATACTACATTGGATGCATCACCTTCAAGGATGTTTGGTGGGAGAACCACCATGGTTTGGAGACCGAGAGATTAGCCCTATTGATTTTGGTAACTATCTCTAACTCCTTAGTTTACTTACGTGCTCTTATTACTTGACTTTTATTATGTTTTGGTTTTCCATGTTCATTATATTAAATGTAATGTTAATTAGACTTGAGATATACATAAATAGTATTTGAGATACACCGATATTTATATGAACTATTATTTTTGTGTTCTCACTATAGTTTAGCTATTGTGTATATCCTAACTTTATAGCACGTTCATTTATCCTAATGATCATGTTTGTTTATGATTTTGCACTTTATGTTTTTTAATTACTTGTTTAGATAAAGTTTTTGTTAAAACTTGTATTTACACTTGTACAAGTAGTGAGCTACACTTGGTTATTATGTATTTGTGCTTCATTACTGATCGGTCATGTATATTGCATACATATTGTCACATTACCATGCTTATTATCTAAATAAATCATATTAATAAGTCCTATTTTTCTTTATAAAATGCAGGCCCATTGCTAAAGGATAAGAAAGAGAAATGAGCCCAAAAGCCCATCAAATTCTGATTTAATTCAGAATAAATTCGAAATCAGGGAATCAGGTCAGATCTAGGCAATCAGAGAGGTTGAAAACTGATTGATATGAATCTTCCCAAATCAAGTGGTTGAAGCCAACAAATCAAAGATCGTTTCATCAAATCTGGAAGTTGAAACAGTGAATCCAGCAAGATACAAGGGAGCCCAAGCCCACGCTAGCCTATTCTCCACCAGGATGTGGCCAATTGGCCATATCCTGGCCGCGGATCCATGGGCCAAGCTGCGATCCGCGGCTTGTAGGTGGAGATAAGGAGAGCGTTTGCTCCCCTTATCTCCTCACTCATTTATCTCTGGGGTTTTGCCTATAAAAAGCAGAGTTTTGTACAGAAAAAAGGATCGAAACTTAGATTTAGTTTTTTCTCTTTGTTTTAAGGTTTAGGCTCTTTGTTAGATAGTATAAAAGTTATATCTTTATTTTGTAATTTGTAATTCAGTGCTAGTACCAGTGAGAGAGGAATTGAGTGATTGTATTCCGAAGATCGAAGTGACATCAATACAAGGATCAAGCTACCTTTTTTTCACTCCATTTTATGGTATGTCTTGCTTTATTTACTTGCATTGTTCTTTGTCTTCCATGAGTAGCTAAATCGGTTTTCTTGGCTCATTATTACTCCTCTCTCTGATCCTTCTTCTTTTCGAATGGTTTTGATGAAAAGACCTAATGAATCATTTGCATGCCTAACTTAAGCCTTTCTTCTTGAAAGTGTTCTTGAAGACACATGGGTTTGAATTTTAAATTTCTACTTCTTTTAAAAACGTCTCTTGAACTTGTTTTTATCTCATACTTGAACTTCTTGATGATTTAACATTCAATTCGAGATGATTTCTTAAAGAAAAGAATTAACTTTTCCAACCATCTTATGTGCTTTGCTTAAAACTTTCTAAAATCAATCTTAAGTTTGCTTATGATCAAGTTGAGGCACTAAGGATTTCAATAAAAGAACAGATTTTCTTTTTTATTAAAAAATAACAAATCACTTTTTAAACTTTATACAAAATTTACCTTTTCCAAAGCCTTCTCTAAATTTGCAACTTTTCTTTTAATCATCTCCTTTCTCTCCATTTTCTTTTTCAAACTTAAAAGAAAGATACCAACTTCACTCTTTGTTTTTTAACAAAAACACCGAAAAGCTTCTATCGCATTCCTCCTCGTGGACACGACCCGTTAACCCATAGCTACACGGTAATTCTCTTATCTCTTTGATTTTGCAATAAATTTTTGGCACCGTTGCGGGGAGGGAATGGTATAATTATTTTTTAACAAGTTTGGATCCTTGTTTTAGGGACGTCAGGATTCAGATCTAGCATTCAAGCTTTGCCGAAGAAGACTTGCTATTCTATGCCCGTATTCTCGAAAGTAGGAAACAGAATTCAAGAAATTGCAGGGCAAGTTTGAAATTTTTGTTGGACTACTAAAACTCTTTTTTGCAGGACATATTGCTTGCAAAAATAAAGTTTTTGTGTGTTATTATTCTTGCTATATCTGCTATTCACAATCCCTATTTTAATCCAACAGTAATTTGAGTGATTATTAATTGCTTAAAAACGTTTAGACTTGCATTCTATGTATTTGTCTATTTACGTTTATTTTACAATTACTGTTGAAGGTAGCTAGAGACAAGGTACGTATGCATAGCATATAGTTTAGGAAATATTCTTGGGTGATATTTACTTTTTGAATGTTACTTTTCTATATCTTGCACACTTTGCACAATAAATTCTAAGGGCAAAGCCCAATTCAAGATAAAGTGGGGAAGTCATTACCCTCCATTAGCCCACAAACCATCTCCAAGCACGCACAACTTAAGCCTAAGTAAAATCTAATAGACGTTGGTCTTAGGGACATTTTGAACTCACTAGGAGATTATCCTAAGGGGGAAGGTGTTGGAATTTGACTCCTGTCAAATCAGTGTCTAGGAAAAGAATTGAGGGGCGAAATCCCGAAGGTTGGTGGTTTGGCTTAATTAGGCCCGTCGCTTTTGCGCGGATAACTCCCACCAATCTTGCCCTGACCTGGCTGATTAGCTTGTAGTCAAAGTCTACATTATACCTCCTGTGAACAATCAACCAGTTAGGAGTTGTCTAGGTCAAGGTTATCTTAGGCTAGGCTTGGTTGATTACTCTTGTTGACTATTGGTAAACTTGTTTATGATTGTGATTGTGTTTGTGTATGTAAGTGTCGTCAAGAGACCCTAATTCATCTAGGTTGACTAGAAACACATCACCACCCAAGTTTGAATCAAGACCAGATCTAGTTATGGCACAACCAACATCGTTGCAGGATAGGTTCTATCCCATTAGAACCTCACTTCCATCTTGCATTCTACTTCCATCGGTTGGTGAATACAGTTTTGAGCTCAAGCCTCAATTCATCAACACACTCCCCAAATTTCATGGCTTAGAGTCCGAAGATGCCTATTTTTTCATAAGAGAATTTGAGGAAGTATGCCTAATGATGAAAATCCCTCACCTTGTAGATGATGCTATTAGGCTGAGATTTGTCCCTTTCGCTTTTAAGAACTTAGCCAAGAAATGGCTTTACAACTTGGCGGCCGGCTCTATCACATCTTGGGATGGTTTTATCAAGGTCTTGTTAAAGAAACTCTATCCAATTCATAAGACCGCTCTCATTAGGAAGAACATCATGCAATTCAAGTAAGAACCTAGTGAACCGTTTTGAAGGTACTTTGAACGTTTTAAAGACCTTCTTGTCGAAAGTCCTCATCATGGAATAGAGAAATGGCGATAATGCCAAATTCCTTATGACGGTTTAGACTATTCTACCAAAACCCTCTTAGAAAGTATGTGCCAAGGGGGAATCTTGCAGAAGGATGAAAATGAAGGATGGGATTTATATGAAAACCTAGCTGAAAAGACCATCTAATGGGAACCTACTAGTGAAACCTTGAGGAATCCAAACTCCATCTCTTCAAAAGGAGGCCTCCATTCTATTGAATCATCCATAGCTAATGAGGGTAAGTTAGCTAACTTAGCAAGAAGACTGGAAGCTTTAGAAACTAAGGAACCAAGTCCAGTCAATCAAGTCAGCCCAAACCAATTTCCAACTCTGGGCTGTACTTACTGTCAAGCCATGAATCATGTGTTTGAGGAATGCCCTGTGTTTCAGGCTCAGCAATAATACCCTGAACCGATGAATGCGGCCTTTTCAAGGTCGAACAATAATCCTTACGCACCAACGTACAATCCTGGAGAAATCACCTTAATTTCTCATGGAGCCAAAATAACAATGACCACTCACGGTCAAATCATGCAAGCCACTTCCATCAAGCTAATAATTCTTCCAATCATCAACTCAACTTTTCTAATTTCCATAATAATTCTCCCAACCATCCACCTAACTTTTTAAACTATCAATAAAACTTTCCCCACCAAGCTCCACAATCTTCCTTCCAGAATCCTCAACTAGAAAGGAGAATGACTGACTTTGAGAGAAACATGGAAAGATACATGAAAATCAAGATTCTCTCATACAAACTATACAAAAGCTAGAGGTTCAAATGAGCCAACTAGCTACTCCACAGAATGAGAGACAGAAGGGTACCCTGCCTAGTCAGTCAATAACCAATCCTAGGAATTCTCAACAAGCTCATTTGTCTGAGGATCAATCAATGTAATGCTGTTCATACATTAAGGTCGGGAAAGAAAGTTGATAACCAAGTGTTAATACCATCTAATCCTATTCAGCACAACCACAATCAAGCATCCATCTCATCTAATCCAAATCCTTCCAAATTTGACGAATCTGAAAAAGATAAGTCAACCAGTCAGGTGCACCAGTTTATAGTGCCATTTCCTAATAGGTTGAAAAACAACAAGCAAAATCCACATATGGACAAGATAATTGAGATATTTAATCAAGTGAAGATAAATGTGCCACTTCTTGATGCCATCCAACAAGTTCCATCCTATGCTAAGTTTCTTAAGGACAGTGCACCAAGAAGAGAAAGACTAATGTACCTAAAAAGGTCTTCTTAGCAACTAACATTAGTGAGCTACTATCGGGTCCGATCCCTGTTAAGTATAAGGATCCAGGTAGTCCCACCATTGCCTGCACAATAGGACAAACCGAGATTAGTTGTGCACTTCTTGACTTGGGAGCAAATATCAACTTGCTTCCAATCTCAGTTTATCAATAACTCGGGTTGGGCGATCTTAGTCCAACTCGAGTCACTATCCAACTGGCTGACCGTTCAGTGAAAGTTCCAAAAGGGGAGATTAATGATGTCCTTATCCGGGTCGGAGAGTTTATTTACCTTGTTGATTTCATAGTTTTAGAGACACAATCTGTGTCCAATCATAGGGTTCAAACTCCTGTTATCCTAGGGCGACCATTCCTTGCTAATGCCAATGCCATCATCAATTGTAGGAATGGGTCTATGAGGTTAACCTTTGGGACATGACTAGAGAAATCAATGTCTTCAACCTAGGAAAATAACCCCGTGATGTCGAGGACTAAACATTTGAAGTCAACCTCATTGAGAACTTGACAAGTGAACATAGGGAAGAATTGGAACTAGAAACTGAGTGTGACTTCGAGTTAGAGTCTGACGACTTTAATCTTGATCAGGATGTTGACTCAGCTGTAAATTGGGCCTCGAACCTATTTCACCAAACATGGAGCCAAGAAATTTGACTAATCCTTTCAGTGAGCCTTCCTCCTCCTTGGAATTGAAAACGTTACCTGCGCATCTCAAGTACGTCTATCTAAGCGAACAAGAGACCTTTCCTGTCATCATTGCCTAAATGGGGAAGAAGAAGATCTTAAAGCAATTCTAAGAAAACATAAGGAAGCCATTGGTTGGACTATGACTGATATAAAGGGATTAAGTCCTACCATCATTTAACATCGTATTCATCTCAATGACGATGCCACACCTAAAAGAGACCCGCAGCGTAGGTTAAACCCTATAATGCAAGAGGCTGTTCATGCTGAAATTGTGAAACTCTTAGACAATGGGATAATCTATCCCATTTTTGATAGCCAATGGGTCAGTCCTGTCCACGCGTTTCCAAAGAAATTCGGTTTCACCGTAGTGAAAAATGAGAACAAAGAGTTGGTCCAAACTCGACTTCCCACGAAGATCCAAGTTTGCATTGACTATAGGAAGCTTAATGCTGCAACTCGTAAGGATCATTTTTCACTTCCCTTCATTGATCAAATGCTTGAACATTTGGCGGGCCACGAGTATTACTGTTTCTTGGACGGTTACTCAGGGTATAATCAGATTCCTATTGCTCCTGAGGACCAAGAAAAGACTACATTCACATGTCCATTTGGGACATTTGCTTATCGTCGAATGCCTTTCGGCTTATGCAATGCCCCAACAACGTTTCAACATTGCATGTTAAGTCTTTTTTCTGATATGGTAGAACGATTCTTAGAAATCTTCATGGATGATTTCTCCATCTACGGAGATTCGTTCACTCAATGTCTCCACCATTTAGAACTTGTCCTCCAACATTGTGCTGAGAAAAATCTGACACTGAACTGGAAAAAATGCCACTTCATGGTAAAACATGGAATGGTCTTGGGTCATGAAATCTCTAAGAAAGGAATTGAAGTAGATAGAGCCAAAATTGAGGTTATTGCAAAGCTTCCCATGCCAAGTGCGTGAAGGATATTAGATCCTTCTTAGGACACGCCGATTTTTACCAAAAATTTATCAAGGATTTTAGTAAGATTGCTAGGCCCTTGACTAATCTGTTAGCTAAGGAAGTATCCTTCACTTTCGATACTGAATGCATGAATTCTTGGGAGAAGCTTAAAAGAGAGCTTATTTCTGCACCAATCATATCTGCACTGGATTGATCTAAGCTGTTCGAAATCATGTGCGATGCTTCCAATTTTGCCATAAGCGTTGTTCTCGGACAGCGCAATGATAATAAGCTGCACGTGATTTACTACTCTAGTAGGACTCTCAACGATGCTCAATTGAACTACAATACGACTGAGAAGGAATTCTTGGCAGTAGTGTTTGCCTTAGAGAAATTTCGTCCCTACCTACTACGGTCCAAAACACCATTTTCATTGATCATTCTGCGCTTAGGTACCTCATGATGAAGAAGGATGCCAAGGTCCGACTTATTCGTTGGATCCTCCTTCTTCAAGAATTCGATCTCGAGATTCGAGACAAGAAAGGCGTAGAAAATGTCATTGTTAACCATCTCTCACGAATCCCTAATTCTCCATGCAATGAATTACCCATAAATGAGGATTTTTATGATGAAAATCTCTTAGCTATCGTGAGGGAACCTTGGTTTGCTGATATAGTGAATTACTTAGTCACAAACAAACTCCGTCTCATTGGTCCAAAAATGATATATACCGGTTCTTATCCCAAGTCCGATATTTCTTTTGGGAGGAACCGTATCTTTTTAAGTACTGTTCTGACCAAATTATTAGGAGATGCATTTCCGATGAGGAGATTAAGAGTGTTCTATCCTTTTGTCACAAACTTGCATGCGGTGGACACTTTGGTCCTCGCAAGACTGTTGAAAAAGTGCTACAAAGTGGGTTTTATTAGCCCACTTTGTTCAAAGATGCTTATGAATTTTGCAAGACGTGCTCTAGATGCTAGATGGTAGGAAGGATCTCAAGACGAGATATGATGCCCCTCAACCCAATTTTAGAAATAGAACTCTTTGATGTTTGGGGCATCGACTTTATGGGTCCATTTCCTTACTCATTTGGAAACCAATACATATTGGTTGCTGTAGACTATGTGTCCAAGTGGGTAGAAGGCATTCCTAGTAGTACTAATGATAATAAAGTTGTCATAAAGTTTTTGAAAGAGAACATTTTCTCATGCTTCGGAACCCCTCGTGCTATCATCAGTGATAATGGCACTCACTTTTGCAATAGATTCTTTGAAGCTATAATACGAAAGTATGCCATAACTCACAAGTTGTCCACACCTTATCATCCTCAAACAAGTGGGCAGGTTGAGATTTTCAATAGACAAGTCAAGCTTATCTTAGAGAAGACTGTGAATCAAAACTGGAAAGTTTGGTCCACCAAACTTGTAGATGCCCTATGGGCCTACAGGATCGCTTTCAAGACGATTCTAGGAATATGTCCTTATAGTTTGGTTTATGGTAAAGCTTGTCACCTACCAGTTGAGTTAGAGCACCGTGCCTTATGGGCAATCAAGCAATTGAATTTCGACTTGACTAAGGCCGGTGACCTTCGAAAATTATAAATTTCCAAATTAGAGGAGTTGAGAAATGAGGCCTATGAAAATGCTAAGATTACTAAAGATAGAGTTAAAATTTTTCATGATAAACACATCATAAGAAAAATCTTTGTCCTTGGACAAAAAGTCTTACTCTATAATTCTAGGCTTCATCTTTTTTCAGGAAAATTAAAATCAAGATGGACTGGGCCATTCGTTGTAAAAACCGTGTTTCCATACGGTGCAGTAGAGATCAATGACCCCAAGAATGGAAATGACTTTAAGGTAAATGGTCAACGCTTTAAACCTTTCTTGGAATCGGTGCCGGTAAATGAAATGGCTATGGGTCTTTTAGACCCAGTGTATTGGTAACTTTCCTCTTTTCCATTTTATTTCATGCATCTATACATTTCTTTCATACATTGGGGGCAATGCATGAGATAAGTGTGGGGGAGGGTTCTAACATGACTAATATAAAAAAAAGACTTTTTGAAAGGTAAGAACAATATTTTGATATATTTTTTGTAAGAAATAAGTCAATTTTAAGGAATAAGAAAATCATAATTAGGATTTCTTACACTTAGTCAAAGTCTGATGACTTGTTTGATTTTTAGGGTTAGGAAGAAATTTGTGTAAGTAATTTAGTTTTGATCTTTACCTTGATGAAATATGCACACTTTATACACTTACACACTTAGGGTTCAAAAACAAAAACTCTTATGCCTTATATAAAAAAAAAACTAAACAAATCTAATTATTGATTAGCTAGATGCTTTGGCCTAAGCAAGCTTTGGTATTTATGCAAAAGATAATTAGAAAAGTTTGAAAAAAATATGTAAAATATATATAAATCCCCTGATTAAGCTGGGTATTTGTGCCTCATGAAGCATAAGTATTCACGCCTAAAAGGGATACATTTTATAAATAAAAACCTGAATTTCGTGGCCTTGTCTGCTCGAGTGTTTAAGTCCTTAGGGGTGTTTTCTCACCTGGTGCCCTAAAACTGTCCGGTTGGGTGTCACTGACTAAAGGCTCGTTACATGGGCAGATTAGAAAGCTTAATGGAATTGAGGAATAAATGCCACCAAAAATAAATATAAATAAGGCATAGGAGTTAATGTTAAAGACCCTTAGTCAAACTTCACAGTCACAATGGTGCATATGACTCAGGATAAAGTAATAGACTAGATGAGAAATATAATTTGACTCCTTACTTTGATTGATGACATGTTTTTGAATAGAGACTAAGTTTAGGAATGAAAAGTTTGATATTCCTATAACTTATAGATTACTTAAATTTTTACAAATATACTTCAAATATTTTCTCCTTTCAAAATGCTTTTCGAAAATACTAACATTTTTTCTCTTTTTTTTATTGATTTTGTGGGTGCAATTCACTGAAAACTCTCACGAGACAAAACTCGTCCTCTAGGGGTAACCTAGAGGTTTAACGGCTTGTTGCACATGCTCAATGCAATCGAGTGACCTAGGAAAGTGGTCTAATAATTGATTAGAATTAGTTTGATGTTTTGCTCGAGGGCGAGCACAAGATAAGTGTGGGGGTGTGATCAGTCACATATATTGCATATACATTGTCATGTTACCATACTTTTTTATCTAATAAATTCTATTAATAAGTCTTATTCTTCTTTGTTAAATATAGGCCCATTGCTAAAAGAAAGAAAAGAGAAACAAGCCCAAAAGCCCATCAAATTCTGATTTAATTCAGAATAAATTTGAAATCAGGGAATCAGGGCAGATCTTGGCAAATCAGAGAGGTTGAAAACCGGTTGAAATGAATCTTCTCAAATTAAGCGGTTAAAGCCAACAATCAAAGGTTGTTTCGTCAAATTCTAGAGCTGAAACGAGAAAACCAGTAGAAGATATGGGAGAATCACCAAACCAGGGAGTTCCACCACTTGGGTGTGGCTACCTGGCCACACTAGGGCCGTTGAAATGTGGCCCTAGCTGTGTTTTCTCGGCCTTGTTAATTCTGTTGGGGAGCGTTTGCTCCCCCAATCTTTCCACGACCTTTCCCTCTGGTTTTTTCCTATAAATACCATTTTCAACAGAGAAGAAGGGTGCGAAGACTAGTATTAGAATTTTTGTTTATTTTTTAAGGTTTAGGCTCTTTGTTATATAGTATAAAAGTTGTATCTTTATTTTGCAATTTGTAGTTCAGTGCAAATACCAGTGAGAGAGAGGAATTTGTTGGTCCCGAGATGATGCCAAATGCGGAACTTTCTCTGTTGGCACTTATGGATCTAAACTACAAAGTCAACACAAATACTAAACAAAGAAGGATTAAGTTAAACAAATAAATAATCTTGCAGTAAAGGAAATCAAATCTCAGAAAAGTTTAGACAAACGCAAACCCGAGAGAGATTATCCTGGTTCGGTCCTCGTGACCTACATCCAGTCCCAAGCCACCGCTTGAGATTTTCCTTTATCCTTGATTTTGTACACCCAAAATCACAACCATGCACACCACTTGACAAATCCCCTTTTCCAAATGTGTACACCTTCTCTTCCACTAAGAGAACACCTTCTCTTCCACCAAGAGAACAAACTTCACCTTGTACAACTGCTTCTACACCAAGAAGACACCCGTGTACAATGATTGCTTTGAGTATTACAACACTTTCCTATAAGCCTTGGTACTGTATGTGAACGTGGACAAGGTCTAGTATAGAGAGAAACTTCATAGAACTTCACTAGAGAATCAGAATTTGGTGGGAACAGTTTTCAGGATAGGCAGAATTTTTTATCTTAGAAAACTGAAGATTAGGATTGATATTTGGCCTTTAGAATAACAACCCTATATATAGCTGCACTCTAGGGTAAGTTAGGGTAGTTATAGGTGCCTTTTGAATGATTGAAACATTGGAAAACGTTGCACAAAAGACCAGATAACAGAAACTGTCCAACAGTCAGAAACTGCCTATAGTCGACTTGCCTTTTGAGTTAGTCGACTATACAAGGCAAATTTCCAAAGAGTAGTCGACTATGTTTGGGTATTAGTCGACTAGGTCAAGATAAGTTCGAGTGACAGTTTTCTAGTTAACTGAATCAAGTCGACTGTAACTTCTTTCAAGTCGACTGGACCAGCTTTTAGTCGACTAGGGGAATAGGGTTAGTCGACTACAAAGTCTATTAGTCGACTATGTTTGTCTGTCAAGTCGACTAATGGACAAACAGAGAGTTGGGTTTCTTTTGGACACATGACTAGTCGACTAGGGGGTTTGGGTTAGTCGACTACAAAATGGATTAGTCGACTATAAGGAGTTATAAGTCGACTATATAGACATGATATGTGTGTGTGCATCAAGGCTTTTGACATGCTATTTCACAATTACAAACCACATCATATCAACTCTCTTTGGGCAGTCTTGATCATGAAGAACTCTTGATATAACTTGTGCTAGAGCTCCAAATGAAATGCTTCACAAATGTCTTCATCAAAATAAGTTCCAACATTCTCCCCCTTTTTGATGATGACGCTTTGTGTGCACAAGTGCTCCCCCTGCAGAAAATATGTTATATTTTCCTCCCCCTGCAGAAATTGGGTTATAACAAATATAGAAATACTTTGTTCTCCCCTGAAACAAATATATCATTAAATATATATATATATATATATATATATATATATATATATATATATATATATATATATATATATATATATATATATATATATATATATATATATGTTCTTATCAACTTTTATATGGTACCTGCAAGATAAACATTAGATGGTACCAAATATAAAAGAACATATTAACCTTTAGGAGACCAAATCCATTTAGAATTTGGTTTCCACCTGTTAGTATACACATAATTGCATGAATCACATATATCATGAATGTATGATGCAATATAGGTATTTTTATCATGAATACTTAAATTCTTAGGAATCCATATAAACTTATTTTTCTTAGACTTTCTTTTTACAAAAGAACAATATGAAGAATTTTCAATATATCCAATACCATAATTATTATGTGACAACTTCCGAAAAGATAATAAATCATTCAACTTTTCTTTTCCTTGATTGAACTTAGTCACATTTTGCAAAATATCTTCATATTTCTTTTTGAAAACTGAAATATCTTTATCTAAAATAGAAATCCTTTTATTCAAAGACTCAGTTTCCTTTTTAAGAAAAATGTTCTCTTTTATAAACTTCTCATTATCATTTTTCAAAGATGATATGACTTTTTCAAACTCATCTTGTTGAGAATTTATAGAAGATACTTGTAAAGCATAACATGAATTTTCCTTTAAAAGTTTTTCATTTTCTTTTGATAAAACTTTATTTTTCAGTTTTTCATGCTTTAGATCATTAAACAATTCATGAAATGCATCAGAAAGTTCAGTAAATGATACCTCATCATCTTCTATGGCCATGTAACATAGGTTGACACGTTCAGTGGATTCTTCTTCGTCAGAGGACTAGGAATCACTGTTTTTCCCATGAGGCTTCATAGTTTTCTTTCTGAACTTTTTGCTATTGTTTTTATCTTTCTTTTTGAGCAAAGGGCAATCCATCTTCATATAACCTGGTTTATTGCAATTAAAGCATTTAAATTTACCTTGCTTTAGGAATCTCCTGAATTTCTTTGAAAGCATTGCCATCTCCTTTTATCGTCATTGGAATCGTCCGTGTCGGAGGATGCATGGAAGGCAAGTTCTTTCTTCTTTGAGTGGTGTTGTCGTTCATCCTTCTTTTTTTCTTCTAACTGCACTTCATATGCCATTAGATTACCGATTAGGTTTTCTAATGTCATAGTTAAGAGATCATTCGCCTCTTCAATTGCGGTTGTCTTCTTCTCCCATTCTGGTGTGAGTGCACGAAGGATCTTACGAACTCTTTCGACTTGGGTGTAGTCCTTTCCAAGGGATGCTAAGGAATTGGTAATGTCGGTGAATCTTGTTACCATTTCTGATATGGTTTCATTCTCCTCCATTTTGAATAATTCAAACCTGTGGATAAGAACAGATATTTTAGATTCTTTAACTTTACTTGTGCCTTCGTGTTACCTGAAGAGTATGCCATATTTGATGTGCAAAAGTGGCTGTTGACACTCTGTTGAACTCTTCTTTGGTTAATGCACAGAACAAGGCATTCATCGCTTTGGCGTCAAGGTTCGCACTCTTCTTTTGATCATCACTCCAAGCGCTGTAGTTGGTTGTTGGCTTGGTGTACGATGCTTCTACGATGTTCCAAAGTTCGTAGTTGAGCGATTGCAAGTAGATCTTCATTCTACACTTCCAATAGTTGTAGTTGGATCCGTCAAATAGCGGTGGACGTTGTGTAGAATGTCCTTCTTTGAATTGGGATGATGAAAACTCTGTTGCCATCCTTGTTGTTGACTAGGTATGCAGGGCTTGTATGCCGAATGTGAGACCTGCTTTGATACCAATTGTTGGTCCCGAGATGATGCCAAATGCGGAACTTTCTCTGTTGGCACTTTTGGATCTAAACTACAAAGTCAACACAAATACTAAACAAAGAAGGATTAAGTTAAACAAATAAATAATCTTGTAGTAAAGGAAATCAAATCTCAGAAAAGTTTAGATAAACGCAAACACGAGAGATTTATCCTGGTTCGGTCCTCGTGACCTACATCCAGTCCCCAAACCACCCGCTTGAGATTTTCCTTTATCCTTGATTTTGTACACCAACCATGCACACCACTTGACAAATCCCCTTGCCAAATGTGTACAACTTCTCTTCCACCAAGAGAACAAACTTCACCTTGTACAACTGCTTCTACACCAAGAAGACACCCGTGTACAATGATTGCTTTGAGTATTACAACACTTTCCTATAAGCCTTGGTACTGTATGTGAAAGTGGACAAGGTCTAGTATAGGAGAAACTTCATAGAACTTCACTAGAGAATCAGATTTGGTGGGAACAGTTTTCAGGATAGGCAGAATTTTTTATCTTAGAAAACTGAAGATTAGGATTGATATTTGGCCTTTAGAATAACAACCCTATATATAGCTGCACTCTAGGGTAAGTTAGGGTAGTTATAGGTGCCTTTTGAATGATTGAAACGTTGGAAAACGTTGCACAAAAGACCAGATAACAGAAATTGTCCAACAGTCAGAAACTGCCTATAGTCGACTTGCCTTTGAGTTAGTCGACTATACAAGTCAAATTTCCAAAGAGTAGTCGACTATGTTTGGGTATTAGTCGACTAGGTCAAGATAAGTTCGAGTGACAGTTTTCTGGTTAACTGAATCAAGTCGACTGCTACTTCTTTCAAGTCGACTGGACCAGCTATTAGTCGACTAGGGGAATAGGGTTAGTCGACTACAAAGTCTATTAGTCGACTATGTTTGTCTGTCAAGTCGAACAATGGACAAACAGAGAGTTGGGTTTATTTTGGACACATGACTAGTCGACTAGGGGTTTGGGTTAGTCGACTACCAAATGGATTAGTCGACTATAAGAGTTATAAGTCGACTATATAGACATGATATGTGTGTGTGCATCAAGGCTTTTGACATGCTATTTCACAATTACAAACCACGTCATATCAACTCTCTTTGGGAAGTCTTGATCATGAAGAATTCTTGATATAACTTGTGCTAGAGCTCCAAATGAAAT